>CM076583.1:1100999150-1101045782 GCA_034641835.2 Pinus albicaulis
TTTCACAAATCTACCTTTTTTATCTCTATCTCTAGGTAAATCAATTACAGCTATGAAAACTACGAAGTGTACTTAGCTCAGTGTGGGGGCCCTTCCACCCTTTCCTTGCACACTGAAAGTAAACTTAGCTACTAAAGACTTCAAGTAATCAATCAACATGTATCAGCATCAAAATATGGTAGAACATATCCTCTATTATGTCTTCAAGTCTCCAAGATAATAATAATAAGTCATACAAGTTCCAATGTCAAAGCCTTCAAAGTGTGAGGCTTAATAGATGAAATGTTTAACAAACTGATCTAAAATATCTCAAGCAATCATAAATATCCCTATGTTATCATATCAAGTCGAATTGATCTACCATATCCATCATAATCTGGAAAATTTCCATAAAATAAGAGTGTAGACCTAGTTTCTAGGGATCCTCCATAAAGACTGGTCATGTTTGACCACCTTTGACTGAGCCTATTAAAGCTCAATCTGGTTGTACCAACAGGTGTACTGTTACTCCTAGTTACCGAGCTTTCTAGAAACATATCCAGCTCGAGCCCAAGTGTCCTGCACATATGCACATCATCATGCTATTACAGGAATTTCTGCAGCTGTCCAAAATTGCACTTAAATTTCAATTTTCACAAAAAACGTCTAATAATTGAAAAAAATAAATTAAATACCTGATTATGCATATTTAGGTCTATGTGAGGTGAATATGATGGTAAATGGATAGATAATGTAGCAAAATAAAATATATTTCTTAAGAAAAAAGAGATCAAAACAAGGCCCAACACACATCCTAGACATCATTCTTCATAATGGACTCATATTATTCGTGCATAGCATCCTTCCAGACTTTATTCTTTACGACTTCTTCAAAAGATCTAAGATCATATTGTACGATTATACTTACGGCTGCTAGATACGTTGGTGTCTATTCAGCTTCTTGCCTTCACGGAATGTCCCCCTTGGGGCCATATTTCTCTCAACATCCTCAAGAGTGTCCATGAGCCATGATGGTTTTCTCTTTGTTGAAGGAGGTGGATCAATAGGGTCCATTGGTCCTTCAACATCGGGAATCGTCTCATCCTTCGGTTATTCTTGATTTCTAGCCCTTACTTCATGATCTTCCTCAGAGTTCGAAAGATTGATTACTTTCCTATGGGAAGCATCTTCATCAAAGGTAACATCGTGGCATATCTCCACTTCCATTTGACCAAGCACATAGAATCTATAGGCCTTTGAAGTTTCATCGTAGCCCACAAAAATTCGCTTCTTCCGAGATGCATCCAGATTTCTCCTCTTTTCCTTTGGTACATGAAAATAAACAGGAAATCCAAAAACTCTAAAATGTGAGACGTCGGGTTTCTTACCAGAGAAAACCTCTTTGGGAGTTTTGGAGTCCAGAGCAGAATGTGGGCATCGGTTTTTATGTACACAAAAGTGTTCATAGCTTCTCCCCACAGAAACTTCGGAAGACCTTGCTCACATAGCATGGCACTAGAAACTTCCACAATGGTCCTGTTATTTCTTTCAACAACACCATTTTGCTCAGGATTATATGCGGTTGTGGTCTCGATCTTGATGCCAGCTTCTCTGCAAAAGTTCTTGAACTCGTTCATTTCATACTCAGTGCCATTATCGGTCCTCAAAATTTTGATCTTCTTCCCTGTTAGATTTTCCACCAAGGATTTGAAGGTACGGAACCACATGAAGCCTCATCCTTCTTCTTCAAGAAGCATATCCAGGTTTTCCAAGAGAAGTCATCTATGAATGTCATATAATAAGAACATCCTCCCAAGGATGTCACTGGTAGCATACCAGATAGATTAGAATGTATAAATTGCAATACATCGAATGTCTTTGTGACACTTAAGGGGAAAGGTCCCCTTGTATGCTTTCATTTGGCACAACCCTGACATACACCTTCATGATCATTCTTGAATTTAGATATCCCTATCACCACCTTCCTTGCTTCGGGAAGGGCCTTATAATGAAGGTGTCCAAACCTCCGGTGCCATAGTTCAGTCTGTTGGATAGTATCACATGTCATCGCTCCTAGTGGAATTCCTCCAACCTGGTAGAGTGTAACAACTCTAAACCTAATCATGATATCTTCCTTGAAACTCTTCTTCCAGATGCGCACCTTCCCATCAATGAATTCCACATTGAAACCTTTGTCTTCCATGGCCGAAATAGACACAAGGTTCTTCAAATTAGGTACATATAGTACATCTTGCAAGCGGAGGAATTGACTTTGAGACAAGTGGAGGGTCACAGTCCCTATCCCTTTCACAATATATGTAGCATTATCTCCAAGGATAATATTCAGATTAACATCCTTCTCAACCATATCAAAAATTTCTTCCTTGAACACAATGATGTGCCCTGAGGCACCACTATCTATCAACTAGACATCCATAGTGTTGGGTGGAGATGCAGCAGAGAGGGTAGATACAAGATTGAATTCATTTATTTTATCATCAACAACATTAGATTCCTCATACTTGGAATTTCTTGACCTTTTGAAAGGTTGCCCATTTCCACCAAAGAGAGCCTTCCTCTTTCCTTTGAACTTGTTGTTCCTTTTATTTACATTCCTCTGGTTGTTTTTTTTATCATCATCATCAGGAGAATCCTTCTTGAAAGGGAATTATCTAGCATATACGCTGGTCTTGTGATATGTGTAACATTTTCCTTTATTTCATTGGCCCCCTGCTCTTCCTTTGTTCCTCAGACCACCATTGTTCTTCTTCTTAGCATGAGCAGTGAAGGAAACATTTCCTTCATTTTCATTTTCCTTCATCCTTGTCTCTTCTTGTACTCATCTCGATAGTACTTCATCAAAATCAGGTATCACATTGTTATTGAGAATGGTAGTATTGAATACATGCCATTTGGAGGAGATACCTCCAAGTGCGGTGATAACCATTTCTTGATTAGATATTGTCTCCCCAATAGCCAGAAGATTATTTCTAATTTTGATCAACTTTAGAAAATATGATTGGACGAATTCATCCCTACCTTTCTTCAGATTCTTCAGTTGGTTCTTGAAGAAAAGGACTTGATTTGCATTGTTGGCCTTGAACATGTTGACCAAATTATCATACATCTCCTTGGATGTGCCCAACTCAGAGATGTAGGCTACCAGACTCTTATGAATTGAATCCTGGATCATCAGATTTGCTTTAATTCCCCCCTTCTTATACTTTGACTTGGTGGCAACAGGTGTAGTGGATGGAGGCTCTTGGATTTTACCCTGCACATAGTCCATGACATCTTGGTCTTCCAAGCATGGAAGTCTTCCTTCCCATTCAATTTGTCATCAAATTTAAAGCCATTATAGTTTGAGGTACCCATGCTCTTCTTCGGTAATTGCTACAAATTTGGGCTTTGTCTTCACCTCAGCTCTGATTCCATGTAAATTTTTGTAGATGTTCTATGCTTGATGCAACTTTACTTTTATCCCCAATATCAAACAACAATCATAAAAAAGAAGGCAAAATGCTAATAGAACATACCCATAGATCGACAGAAGACAAGCCAAGAATACACCTAACTTGATTAGCAAAATATATGTGTGTGGTGCGTTAAGACGATCAATAGGATGCTTCAACTAGCAAAGTCTCAACACAGTCAGCCAACTAGATGTGTCACACAACCCTCTCAGACAACTATACCAGTCAACCCAAATTCAACGTTGTCCCAGTCAACGGTCAACACAAAACAATAGCAAGAAAAATTCAACGCAGCCCAGTCAAATTCAACAGTCAACCTCGATTTCTGTGCCAATAAATTTAGACTAGAGAAATCGAAATTTTGAGCAAGTTTGGGGTTAGTTTTACCAAGCGTTGGCCAAATTCAACGCTTGTCAAATCTCCGCTGAAACCCTAGGTCAAAATAGAAATATCTTTGCTGGAATTTTCCCACGTATGGAGAAGAAGAGACTCCAAGTGATGATCGAACCAATCAGATGTAGAGAGAGAATGTGTGATGAGTGATGAGTGAAAATGACCTCCAACATTGACCTATATATATCTATCAGTGCGGGTGTGTGACACATCTGCTGGGGCTTCAAGCCTACATTTCAATTCTGGCTGACCTTGCACATAAGTGGAATAAATTCAAAATAAATGTTCTGCTCATCGGATCAAGATGATCTTTAGATCGATATTGCATCTCTCCGAAAGAGGAGTCCAATAAAAATATTGGCATCTTCATCTGAGCATCACAACATGGAGTTTGGACCTATTTGTCCAAAATTAACAACATGTCTCTATGATATCAGACTCTTTGACATTGGATGGAATTGTGGGCTCAAAAAGAGCACATCTCTAAGATATCAGACTCTGACAAAGAATTTTCTCATGCAAGATGATAATTGGATTTAGTTCTTGTTGAACCAAATCCCGATGGTTGGCAAAAGGTGCAAAAGAGGAAAAAGAGAAAAGAAAAAGTTAACACTAGTTGTTAGCCTTAATTTTCCTTTCTCTTTTTATGTTGCCTCTTAGCTTATACTTTAAGGTTCTTAGTCATGAAAGAATCTTTTTTTTTGTCTTTTATATATTTTAGATTCATCATATACTTTCTGATTTATTTACATACACATTATGTATATTTACAAAATGTAATTTTTATACCAAGAAAAAAGAAAACTAATTAATTATTGTTTATAATCATATATATAAATATATAATATTAATTAAATATTCATACATACCAACTATTCATTAATAATTAATTATTGTTTGTTAGTTATAAAATTTTATAACTAAAAATTACAACCATAATTGAATGTTCATATTCATTGTGCAATTTAAGAATAAATTATTTATTTTGTTTGAGTATAGAATTTCTATTTTTATATATTATTGTACAATATAAGGACATCAATATAACTCATAATTAAAATCTACCCAAGTATTCAGGTTCACATGCAAATTTTTTCCCAAGATATTCATATATTTACATTTTAAGTATATACTTTATTACACAATATAACCATCAATCTAACTAACTCAATCATATATATATATATATATATATATATATATATATATATATATATATATATATATATATATATATATATATAATTGATTGATATTTAATTTTATATATAATTAGTTAATAAATTAATTAATTGTACAATAGTTTACAAGGTTTTGGATAGAGAGGATCAAGTGTTAGGTTAAGACACTTCTTGATGTGAAGTCACTAGTTCAATTATCCACTCTAATAGATATTATATATTAAACATGATAAAAGTATAATCCTCCCAATCTTACTAAAAAAACATTATAATTACATCAATATAATTAATTTAATATAATTTCTATATTAATAATTATAATGAAAGTAATTACAATCATTACAAAGTTACAATCGTAACGAGGTATTTATGTTCACATGTAATTTAAGAATATAAAAATATAGTCCTCTCATTCTTATTAAAAACAATATAACTACATCAATATAATTAATTTAATCTAATTTCTATATTAATAATTATAATGAAAGTAATTATCATCGTTACAAAATTACAATTGAGGTATTTATGTTCACATGTAATTTGAGAATATAATTATTAGTTTAATTTATGGACCATCTATAGTAATCCTATTCAAAAGAGATTAAAATATAATCGATTCATGTTCTTCTTTGAGTGGGATGATATTGATATTTAGTAAAAGGACAATACACATATCGGTGGTAAAATTAGGTATTAAATCATAAAAACTTAAACATAATATCAAAAAGTTTTTGTAAACCATTTTATTGACATTGCCAATGCTCTCAAGGGAATCTAAAATAAAGCTTCGCTGCTCTTATGAAATCATATCATCTATAGAACAATATGACAAGGCATAATGTTATATAATGAATAACCATCTGAAATGTTGCAGCACTAGGTTTCGAATTAAAATAAAATCTTCTACGAGTGGAGTCATCTATCACAAATAAATCAAGCTCTATTTACATGACAGATTTACAATTCCAAAGTGCACATCTCAGTTATTAAAATGTTTAATTGGAAGAGATATACAACTAAAAATCTAAAAATTGTCTCAACTATTAATATATTTAGTTGGCATACCTATATGATCAAAATATTTAAAACATGATGCAATTAGGCGAAACAAAAGCTTAAGATCGACCAAATAGCTTCAACTCTGGAAAATAAATTTCTTAGACATGGATATCATGGACATGGGTTCTTACAGAAGTGACCAAATCCATGTGTTGGCAAGGTACCCAGTAGAGCTTGATGTATTAGAGAATGTTGGAATTAACATGCCCACAATAAATATTTAGTTTGCGGCTACCTTAATCGCTGCAGCAATGCCTTCCTGATTGACTTGGCTAGTTGGGTTGGTGTGCACTTCAACCTTAACTACCCTCTGGGAGTCTTGAATTTTGACAAGATTCTCAAGTTGCGGAGTATCCATGACATTATGCCATCATATATTATATCATTAGTCTCAAAAATTGCACACCTTCATATTATTTCTTTTATGACTTCCAATTATTCTCATGTCATTGAAATGCAGTTTTTTTGTAAAAGAGGTACATGCATCCATGATTGTGCCCAATGTGTCTTCCTTGCCTAACACCACGACCATTGAACTTGTGCTCTCATCGAAGACATGCTGACCTTGAGTAGCAGGGCCATTAGGAAGCTAGCCCTTAAGGCTCTGGTATCTCTCCCCTCTACACGCCTAATTGCACTCACAACCCCAAGATCAATCTCCTTATCGAAATTGCTTAATCCCGCTACCTGCAAGGCCTGGGAAATATGGAGGAGAGAGCACATAACTTAAAAGAAATTCTTGACATGTATGTTCTTGGCCTAATGGATAAGAACAATTCAATATTCTAACATGTAGTTAAGTCAGTTATGGGATAGCATGTAGAACGTGTAAAAAAAATAAACATGTTTCTCTTTTCGCGAAGAGAAATATTGTTTAATGGCACATATTAATTGGAAGAATCAACATGTCAAACTGTAAAGCATGATGGCATATACTCACCTTGAACACCACCAAAATTTTAGAGTTAGGAGAGTTTAACAGTGAGATTATGACAAATGACATTAAGGCTTAAATATGAAATCAAATTTTTTTCCCAATCAAGTGTTTACAATTTAATTTTTAAAATTGTAATAAAAAACACTTCATTTATTTCTAAAGTTTAACATTAAGTTTTGCATAAGTCAAATCTAATCTAATAGCAGTCAAACTACAAATTGATTGCTAGAGTCTGGCCTAAGCATGGACTAATAACACTAGCAAAAATTTATCATTCATTCATGATTAATTGTTGTATTATCATAAGTAAACATCAACAATTATTCATAACAAGTTTCGATAGACTTGAAGAAAATATCAATCCATAATTTGTGCATGATATTTGGAATGGAAGATTGAGTTCTATGTGTATAAGTCGTATTTAATACTAAAAGAAAATAAGTCGTTTAACTTATTAAAACCGTTAAATATAATTCTAATATGATAGTTATTTAATAGTTAATCTATAATTGTGTTTAATAACTTAACTATTTAAATAACAAATTATTATTATTATTATTAATTTGAGCTTAAGTGAAGGTTAGCTTATTTATTACATGGAAGAAGAACATCAATTGCTTAGTCTCGATGTCCTTTGAGAAGTCTAATTCCCCCAAAGTAGTTTCCATCATGAACCCCTTGCAATGAAGTTTAAACAACTGGCCTAGCAAGAACTAAAATCCAATCAAAATAATCTTATACGTAAATTATTATTATTATTTATATTATATAATTAATAATAAAAAATAATATATAGATTAAAAAAAATGTTAATATTTATCATACTATTAAATTTTGTTATTTTTGTTTATAATTATATAATTTTAATACTATATTTATATAATAATAAATTAGGAAACGAAATGATATTTCCATTGTTATGAAGTAGAGAAAAAAATAATTGCAAAACTCAAAAGCTAATGTATAGCAATGTAAATTTTACCCACCGTATGAATTGAACTCAAAGTTTTGGATGTACTCCAAACAATTATTCAACTTAATCTAGATTGTAAAATTAAAAGCAATAACCGTACAAGTTTCTTTGACAATAATATTGAACTTAGAGGATAATATTCCTTAACAATATATTGAAAGCTAGAAGTAATATTTCATATATTTTGTTTTTGGGCATCATTTATAATATATATATATATATTTTTTCTGTTGGTTAACACACGGGGTTTGAATCTTGACATAACTTCTCAAGTAGTCACATATATGATTGGTTGGAAGTTATTATTTTGTTTGTAATAGCTTAAATTTTCATTTTTTTATAGTTAATATTGGGATTTTAGGGGGGATTTTCTTATGATGTAAGTGCTTCGCCACATACCTGTTTCTGGAGTTCGAGATGTTGCGTCATTCTAGCATGCACGATAGACTGTTTTCGATTCAATTGTAGACTGGAAGTACATCAAAAGGTGATTGTCCGTGCGGCTAGGAATTAACTTGGGATGTGTTGAGTTCTGGTGGCATAAATTCAATATTAACACTGTGTAGGTGGAAAATTTATTTTGGTTGATTGATTATTGATAAGTGTGTTTAGTTGTTTTTGGCATTCAAAGGCTATTTTGGCGCTCGCTGAAGTTGTATTTGGGAGTTAATTTGGGCTATATTGAGCTTTGGTGGTG
Source organism: Pinus albicaulis (assembly GCA_034641835.2). NCBI lineage: Eukaryota > Viridiplantae > Streptophyta > Pinopsida > Pinales > Pinaceae > Pinus > Pinus albicaulis. Next base: position 1,101,007,843 of record CM076583.1, read on the forward strand.
CAATTATCTAAGATTGTAATTTAGCCTAAATAGGTATTTTTCATGGGTTTCATTGAAGCATGGACTTTGTGTGTGGAATGTTGGAAAAGTGAACTTTCAAGAGGTAGGATTTTCAACCTTCTGGACAAGCGTTTGATAGGTGAATGTTTGGAATTTGTTTTGTGGTTTAATTTTCATGGTGCACAATTTGGAGTTCTAATGGTGCAGTGTTTCGCAAAATTTGCAGGTTAGACATTAGAATTTAGAGTGTGGGAATGTTGAAAATATTTTAGGTCATGTCATTAGCTCTTTTTGATGGGGTGTGTTGGCTACCCTCAACATTCCTTTCGCTCATTCATTTTCTATCCTCAACCCTATAGGAAAGTATCCTTCTTTTTTCATGGCCTAAAATAAATAGTTGGTCATTTCAAGTGGTCATTACTATGGCGTAGAAACTATCTCTCCTCTCTATGTTTACTTTTCCCCTACCTTCATATTTTTCTCACCATGGTAAGTATCACCAATGAAGGATACCATAGAATTCAATAATCATGGTGCAAGGCAGAGAGACACACCTAAGCCTCCTCCCTCTAGGAGAGCTAATCTTTAGTCTTACCACATAAGGAAGGAGAAGGTAGATAACCATGCAAGGAATGTCTTTAACCTTGAAACACTCCTCCTAATACTTAGCAAAATATGAAGGATTTAATGAACCTAGATTGAGAGAAATGATTGTAGATTCCAAAACATCAAATTATGAAATAATTTGAAGATTGAGTCTAAGTTGGCTTCTCAAAATAAAGGAATACCAAGATTTGTAGGGAAATAGAGTTTATTAACTTTCCAAAATTCTCATCACCTTATCAATTAAAAAAAAGCAACACAATTAAGCTAAATCTCTAAACCAACTCAGATGATTTGAAGCCAAATTAATTGTCTTATGCAAAGTGGTGTTTAATCTTAGTTTCACAGTGATAGACTATAAACTAGGCGATGTAGAAGAAACAATGTAGGTTGTAGGCACACCAAGTTCTCCATAAACTAGCTTCAATCTAATTCTTATGGAAGAAGTACTTGAGAATGAGACAAATGGAAAATTCAAGGAGATAGAAACCTCTAGAAAGCCAAGTCCATCCAAACCACCTCCAAGTTAGTTGTGTTATCTTTTAGTTTACTTTCTTTCTTTCTTTCTTTTTTAATAAAGAGAGGCAGTAGACCCGTTGTCTGCCAGCGAGGAGGCCCACAGTTGAGTTAGAGAGACTACCCTTGTACTACTATGCTTAATTCAAATACCCACAGACATGCTAAGAGGGATAACCATGTTTCAAACATAGGAAGGGCCATAGTATTGGTCTATAAATGTTTTCTAGTGTCGGACATCCATCATTCAACCTATCCCAATGGGGATCTTTACAAAACATTTCATGGGGGTGGGTTTTGATCCACATATGTGAGCACAGGATATGATACCATTTTTAGCGTAGTCTCTATGGGTGAAAACCACACATTCTACCACTATCTCATGGTGCTCCCATGGCTTCAGTGCTAGGCTGTCATAGGATCTTAACATTATCCAACAATGAAAAAACGTGTTGTTCTCTCTATATGCCTTTATGTTTCTTCATATTAATTTTGCTACATGTAAGTTCTTAGTCTTCTTGTGAGATGACAGAGTGATTGTTACTATGTGATGTTATCCCCTCCACTCGATCTCAAATTCCATAGGGGGGCATCTTTGGCTTATTGTGATAAGGCTCAAGGAGTAGACTCCCCACCCTCGTGGAGTCTCAATTCTTGCTAAGTCATAAATTACTGGTATATTTAGCTTATGAGTTGTTAGATATACTCTTAGTGTTATAACGACCATTGTTAAGCTTGAATTCTAGCCTCACCAAAATTACTCCAATAAATTATCAATTCATCATAATAAAATAATAATAATGATCTTAAACCTACGTAACCATCACTAATTTATATAAATAATCATAAACTCTTTTTAATAGATTCAAAAAATTATATAATATCTAATTTACATTCTGACAACCCTCAAATATTTATGATTGAAATCATTTTATATAATATATTAACATTAAAAAAAAACTAACCTACAAATAAACCACTATGATAATATTTTAATTTATAAATTTATTAGGTTAATTGTAAAATAACTTATATTTATAAATTTATTATAATTTTGTTATAAACACTTTCTCGAAAGTTATCAACACTTTTTTGAATGGTTTTGAACGTTGACCTCACTTGCTCTGTTTTTAAAAACTCATATTTTCTATACAACAATTACTTGGAAAATGGAAGCCATCATCAAGAAATGATTGTAGTGAATATCCCATAAAATTATCCAAATTGTAGTGAATATCTCGTAAAAGTATCTTAATTTCCTTATGACCTACAAACAATTTATAATTGTCGAACTACTTGTCATTAATGACCATACTTAGTAGCGTTTCTGACTGATGATTCAAAGAAATAGAATGAAGGAAGTGAAGCCTTTGTTTCTAGAAATTCCGTGGATAAGGAACCCACTTGAGGTTGTTGCCTCCATTTTCAAAATCATAAAAATAAATACGGTCCCAAAACTCCTTTTCCTCATGAAGAATTTCCTTGCTCACTTCAAGAGGAATTGAGTCAAAGTGGTTGGCCACTGACTCCCATATAAATAAGTGTTGACGATGAGAATAATATAACATGGTGCACAACCACAATGGTTAAGTAATCTCTGTCGAGGGGCTATGGTTACATATAAAATAGGGAAGTGGAGGAAAAATACAATGGTTGATAGCAGATAGATAGGGACACATAGTGTCAAGGGTGAGTAGGAACTCTAAGAAAGGAAAACATAATCCACAATGGGGAAAGGAAGAGTGAATTGTGTGTTAGGGGAAAAATGAGTCCACAAAAATTGAAAACAAAGGTTGGCCCTAACTCCCAAAAAACCAAAAAATTTTAGGGACAGAGAGAAAGGGATGCCAGAGACTTTAGGGCTACTGTAGGATTAAAAGAACAATGACCAACATCAAAACCAAATGTAAAATATACCAAGGTACCAAAATCCACATACCAACACTAGACAACGAAAATAAATTCTGACATAATCAGATACTTGAGGTGACGAGGTGGGAAACATGACCACTAGTTTAAAAGAAGGATTAGACCCTGAATTATGGAGAAATAGCACAAAAAACATTGACCCCTGCATAAAATAACAGAGCTACAAAGAAGGTACCAAACCATTGAGTAATTATCTATTGAATAATAACAAGAATATGAGGGAGAGTGACAAGAAAACAAACCTCCTGCAGGGCCATAAGAGACTACCCTTCTCATATAGGAGTAACGCAGTGATTGGAACCCTTCATCAACATAACCAAGAACATTCTGCCACCCTGAGAGCTTATCCATACATATATAACAAGGAGTGGACATGAGAGGACAGAGTCATCGAGTGAAATATCTAGAGTGTGCGAAATCCATGGTGAGACAAGTGTACGATGAGGCACACTCTTTAACAAGCCTAATAAACCCAAATATCATACACTCAAGAATGAACTCTGCAACATGTATGTCAGGATATCTTCTTCTCGTAACCAATCTGCGATGAGAGAGCATACCCATTGCAACCACTAAGGGATGAAACTTGGTGTCAAAAGGAATTTCCTACTCAGATCCATATGCAGTCACTTGCGCACATTTAATTAGATAGGACTTGTGTAGGTGATTTGAGGCTTGTGTACAATGAGGGCGCCACACAAATACCAACTGGTGACAGGTGGAGAGGATGGCTCTCGATCTTAGGGCCTCCAACCCCTGCACCTTTCCTTTGATTAACATGTTAATCATGTTGTCTGACTCGAACCTTAATACCACCTCCATCGAGTAAGAAAACAATATTTCAATTCAAAATGAACAAAAGCTTTAATAATACACTAGTAAATAGTATAAAGGTAAATGGGTCAACTTTAACCATCAATATGGAGGAAACTTATTAGAATAAAATGATTTTTTTCCCCATAGAAATATTTGACCAAATCCACCCAAAAGGATCACATTCCACCAACTTCTTAACAGAGCCTTACCCTAAAAGTGTCGAGGATAATTGACCCCATGACCTCCCATTAACGAGGCGCTTTAAGGATGAGAACTCGACCAACTGAGCTAACCCTCGGGGCTTGCACTAAAAATGGAAGTTGTAATAATATATATCTTTTATTAAAGGGTTTTTAAAAAATATTGAGACAAAAAGATTAATGAATGAGTTAGGGAAGTTGTAATAACATATTGTTTTTATGAAAAGGTTGTTGGAAAATATTGAGAGAACAAGATTAATAAGTAAGTTGTTTGATGGGATACTTGATTTCAAAATTGTTGGCTTAATTATAACGCTCATTTGTTAACATTAAGTGTATTATTATTATTATTTCTTAATATATATCGATATAATATAGTATATATAATATATATACTATATTAATATCATAAGTTAAATTAAGACTTAATTTTCATCCACTTATATTAACTTAATATCTTAATAGTAACAAATTATATCGAAACACACTTACAATTAATAAAGGAGTTTTCCTAAATCAATAACATCTCTTATAGTTAATTATCCAATAATCATTCATTCATTCATATATATATACTTCAATTTAATTCCTTTTTAATCATTGATAATAATTATAATGAATGTAATTTATTTATTTATTAATATACAAAATTTCACATTTTATTAGATCATTAATATTAAAATTATTTCTCTCTTTTCTTTGTAACCCAGAGGAATAAAAAACTCCATCAGTCTTGTACTCACATGACACAAGAGTCAATCTAGTCGCTACCACTATAATTTTGGGGGCCTACCACCTGCCCTCTCCATAGACCGAGTCACGATTAGAGGACTAAACCTTGGATCTCTTAGTTTTCCTGGATTCACATCACTTCGATCACTAATTGAGATGCCCCCTAAGACATTAAAATTCTTTTTTTTTATTGACAAAATATTAACAATATATATATATATATATATATATATATATATATATATATATATGACTAATTTAATCTATTAATTTATTTATTTTTGCAAATTTGGCATTGGCAAGGTTACATCATGTTCATGTCCAATAATAACACCCAAATAGGGCAAGGAATTGAACTGGTGACTTAACATCTAGGAGTTCCTTAAGAACACATCTCATCACCTATCCAAGACCCTGTTCTATATTAATAGTTATAATGAAAGGAATTAAATAATTATAATCCTAATTAGGGCATGTTAAGTACATTATGTTGTCGTCAACAAATCTTCTGAGAAATCACATAGGAAATTATAGAGCCAACGCATTTCGAACTACTAAGATATTAAGAAATAATAAAATTATTAAAATAGACAATGAGAAAATAATATTAATAATTACAAATTTTACCAATATTAACTAACAAAAACAATAATAGTTATAATTTTAAATTTAAAAATAAACTAAAAGAATTAAATGAAAATAAGTCAAAATTAAAAATTAAAAATAGTGATAAAATATAAATTAAATCATAAAAAATTATAAAAATACAACACAAAACAAACCATGCCCAAAATCAACCAATTAAAAATTATTACTAATAAAAATGAAAGAAACAATTGAAATTGTAATATTAATAATTACAATTTTTATTACCCATTTTAACAATTCTAATAAATTAATATTAATAATAATTTTAAAAATTAGAAATCAAAATTAAATAAAAATTAATAAAATAACTAAATTAACTAAGGGGGAATAAATCAACAAATTAAAATAAAACCAAACAATTAAAATGAGGAAAATGAAAAATGCTAGAAAAATAGAGATAAATTAGAAATAAAAATGAAAAAAAAAATGAAAAATCAAAATTAATTTAAATAAAAAGTAATAATAAAAATATATAATAAATATAAATAATAATTAAGCTAAGGAGGAACAAATCAACCACGAAATCAAACAAAACTAAAATAGAAAAAAATAAAAAAGAGGAAAAGGAAAATTGTTAGGAATAGAGAGAAGGGTTCCAATAACTACTAATCTTCCACCTGTCATCCCTATTCAACGAACGAAATATTCTCTCAATTTCAATGGCTTCCCTGAATTTGCGGTGATAGAAATGATCAACCATAGCAATGACTCTAAACTCCTCCAAACACACATGGTGCATAGTCTTCACAGCATGTTCCGCCAAAGTATAGGACTTATTTCTACAATGTCTTATATCAGTTGCATGCTCTTGAATTCTCATATTAATAGAACGACTAGTTTCTCCAATATAGAGGATACCACAGGAACACGGGATCATATAAACACCTTCCATGCTCTTGGGGTCCAACGGGTCTTTAGAAAACTTAAGACAACCCCAAATAGTGTTCAAAGGTCTAAAAAAGGAAGAGATCTTATGATTCCTCAAAATCCGAGCGATCATGTCAGTAGTACCATGGATAAAAGGTAGATGAACACTACCAACTAAATTATTTTGATCTCTCTTTGGTTTTAGACCTCTGATAGCATTTAAGAAATCCTTCAAGCCTTGGCGCTTACTATATCCATTCTTCTCAATGACCTTAAGGAGATGGGCCTTCCCTTGATTTAAGTGTTCCTCATCTGAAACCCTATGAGCTCTTGCAGCGAAAGTGCTGGGAACTCCAATTTTTTGAGAAGGAACATGATGATAGCTAGCATGAAGATACTTCTTAGTGAGAGAAGGAGAAATTATCATTTCTAGAGATGAGAACATCAAGAAAAGGAAGGCTACCATCAATCTCAGTTTCCATCGTGAATTTTATGGATTTTTACTAATGATTCAAGTGTTGGTGAAAAGAATCGAACTTTTGACAACCATGAGACCAATTGATGAAGGTGTCATCCAAAAACCACTTCCAAATCTTGGGTTTAAAAGGAGCTGAAGCCAAGGCTTTAGCTTCAAAATCTTCCATAAAAAGGTTGGCAACCACAAGGGAGAGTGGTGATCCCATGGCAACCCCACAGGTTTTCTCATAAAATTCACCTTCAAAGCTAAAAAAGGTAGAGGTAAGGAAAATCTCTACAAGCTTTGTAGTGTCGGGATTAGTGATGCGATTGATCACCTCAACTGCCTCATGGATAGTGATATTAGTATAAAGAGAGACCACATCAAAATTAACAAGAGTGTCATATGGTTTAGATTCCCACCTTTTTAACTCATTGACAAAAGATGCAAAATCCTTCACATAAGAGTCAGTATGAACAACAAGAGGCTTAAGCTTACAAGCCAAATACTTTGCTAGGAGATAAGTGGGCCCATAAATAGTATTAATAATGGGTATAAGGGGAACACCCTCTTTATGAATCTTATGAAGCCCATAAATCCTAGGGGTGATAGGATTGCTTTCAATAAGTTTATGGCTCATGGAACACTTAAATGAAGAGAAGGCCATCTCCTTAAGTTTTTTGAGAAGAATGGATATAGTAAGTGTTAAGGCTTGAAGACTTTCTTAAATGCTAGCAGAGGTCCGAAACCAAAGAGAAATAAAAAGGATTTAGTCAGTAGTGTTCATCTTCCTTTTATCCAGGGTACTACTGACAAGATCACTCAGATTTTGAGGAAACATAATATCTCTTCCTCTTTTAGACCTTTGAACACTATTCTGGGTTCCCTTCATTCTGTTAAAGACTTGTTGGACCCCAAGAGCATGAAAGGTGTTTATATGATCCCGTGTTGCTGTAGTATCCCCTATATTTGAGAAACTGGTCATTCTATTAATAAGAGAATTCAAGAGCATGCAACTAATATTAGACATTGTAGAACTAAGTCCTATGCTTTGGTGGAACATGCTATGAAGACTATGCACCATGTGTGTTTGGAGGAGTCCATAGTCATTGCTAGATTTGATCATTTCTATCACCACAAATATATGGAAGCTATTGAAATTGAGAAAAGATCTCATTCATTCAAGAGGGATGACGGGTGGAAGATTAGCAATTGTTGGATCCCTTTTCTCTATTCCTAGCATTTTTCCTTTTCCTCTTTTTTATTTTTTCTATTTTAGTTTTGTTTGATTTTGTGGCTGATATGGTCCCCCTTAGTTTAATTATTATTTATATTTATTATATATATTTATTATTACTTTTTATTTAAATTAATTTATAATTTTGAATTTCTTTTCCCTTTTTTTTGTTTTTTTGTTTTTTTTTTTTTAATTTCTAAATTATCTCTATTTTTCTTTCATTTTTCCTTTTCCTCGTTTTGATTGTTTGGTTTGATTTTCAATTTGTTGATTTATTCCCCCTTAGTTACTTAATTTAGTTATTTTTATTCTATTTTTATTAATTTTTATTTAATTTTCATTTATGATTTTTAAAATTATTATTAATATTGTTAAAATGGGTAATAAAAATTGTAATTATTAATATTATAATTTCAATTGTTTCTTTCATTCTGATTAGTATTAATTTTTAATTGGTTGATTTCCCGCATTGGTTGTTTTGTTTGGTATTTTTATTATTTTTTATGATTTAATTTATATTTATTACTATTTTTAATTTTGACTTTTGACTTATTTTCATTTAATTCTGTTAGTTTATTTCTAAATTTAAAATTATAACTATTATTTCTTTATTTGTTAGTTAAAATTGGTAAAATTTGTAATTATTAATATTATTTTCTCAATGTCTATTTTAATAATTTTATTATTTCTTACTATCTTAGGGTTTTGACCATCGTCATCTCTGCACTATATATATTTATGTAAAGGATCAACCAAATCATCATTCTCGTGATGATGAACTACACCTGGTAGTTCGAAACATGTCGGCTCTATAATTTCATATGTGATTTCCTGGAATATTTATTAATAATATGATATGGATCACATAAGTTTACACTCTCAAACACATTATTTTGAGCTAGCTAATTGATTGAGAAGAAAAAGAGGTGATGGAGGCTAGGGTTTCACAAGTTTCATTTTCCTTTCATGCCCTTGTCGAGTTCAATGGTTCTGAAACAATCCAAGTGCTTGTGCCATGGAAAAAAAATGGATACATGATTATCTTTTTCTCAAAATCATATTTCATATGCTGTCAAGGAATTGAGGGGATAATTCTCTCACAGGATAGGTTGTTTGATTGACCTCCATGGTCGTTTATGTGTGTATTATCCACTAGTATCGCCTTCCCATATCGACATCTTCTCTTTACCATGTTACTACTTTGAATTTTTCCATGGGTTTCAATATTTGTGTGTGGTGGATGTGCCCAAACGAAGGGGTGCATATTATAATGAGTATTCTACTCACCCATGTACCTTTTTCTTTCATCCTTTCTATATGCAAAATTTTGAACACTACAGGGATTGGGGTGGCTCCGCCTCTTGGATCCCCTCCAAGTGTTTCCCATCATGGAGATCCCTTCATTCTTCTCCAGATTGGGACTTCCCTTCCTCATACAAAGAACGAAATGAAGTATCCTTTTCATATTTTTATTAAGTGTACCTACGAAAATTCCTTAGATTTTTTGGTAAGAGAGTCTCTTATTGTATCTTCCCTAAAACTACTTATTCATGAAAAATGGGGTCTTCTTACACCCTTCCAAAGTCTATAATTTGAAGGAAAGGTTCTGCAAGAACCCTTTCAGCTTAAAGATTATATTATTGTAAGGAATTCAAATATCATACTGAACTTAAGGTTGCATGGGGGCGATAATGGAGCCAAAGCCACAAATGGCTCCTTTGTCTCTTTCAAAGAAGCATTGCAAAGGAAGTCCCCAACCCCAATATATCATAATCAATATATTCCAAACCCATATATTGTAGAACAGATGGAGAAATATCCAACTATGGAATTAAATCTCCTTGAGGTATCTTCCCTTTTCTCTGTTATTCAATCTAAAGTGGTTATTTGTAGATTTAATGGCTTACAACAAAAAAATGAAGCTTTAATTCAGTGGATTTTCTCTTTATGGACTCTGAAATGTGACATATACCTTTGCTCAAAAGGTTTTTTCTTAGTCCATTTTGAAACACAGAAGGATCTGGATTATGCTCTTAAAGAAGGGCCTTGGTTTGGGGTTAGAGCCAAACTATTCATCACTCCATGCTTCCCTTAGTTCGATGCCAACACTATGGTGGTTACTTCCATGTCGATTTAGGTGAGGTTCCAAACCTACCCCTTCCATTTTGGCATCATAAAGTCCTTGAAGATATAGGAAACACTTTGGGTAAATTCGAAAAAATAGATATGGAAATAAAAGAAAATGGTATCTTCACATTTTCCATAATATGTGTGGAGATTGATCTAAGAAAAGGGCTTCCAAATTATAAAATTTGAAACAAAAAATATTCCACTCGTCGCAAATCCTTTATTATGAGAACACGACATTCTCATTTTGTGTATGTTTTTAAGCATGACACTTACATATTTCATGTGCACATGAAAAGAAGAATCCAAAGAAGAAGAGGAGGCAGTCTAATAGACCAAAAGGATGGTATTACTCAGAACATCATTGTTTTTAAGACGAAGAAGAAGATATAAAGGAAAGGCATCATGAAAAAAATAATAAATGAATGAAATGGCGCATCAGGGAGACAAATCAAATGAGGTCATTATGGTTCAGTCAGAAACAACCAGCATTCAACAGAAAGGATTGGATCCAGAGACCTCTTTGACATTGGATGAATTGGGGGCTCAAAAAGAGCACATGACTCTAAGAGATCAGACTATGACAAATAAGTCTCTCATGCAAGACGAGAATTGGATTTGTTCTTGTTGAACCAAATCTTGATGGTTGGAAAAAAGTGCAAAAGATGAAAAAGAAAAAAGAAAAGGTCAGCACTAGTTGTTAGCCTTAATTTTCCTTGCTTGTTTTATGTTGCCTCATGCCTTATACTTTGTGGTTCTTAGTCATGAAAGAACCTTTTTGTTTATCTTTCGTGTCTTTTAACTTTGTCATATAATTTCTGATCTATTTGCATACAAACTATGTATATCTACAAAATATAATTTTTATACCAAGAATACAAATTAAAACTTTTCTTGAGAGAAAAAAACTAAATTAATTATTATATATATATATATATATATATATATATATATTGTTAATGAAATATCATATTTACTAACTATTTATTAATAATTAATTATTATTTTTTAATTATAAACTTTTATAACTAAAAATTTACAACCATAACTAAATGTTCATAATAGTCATGCAATTTAAAAATAAATAAATTATTTTGCTTGATTATAAACTTTTTAATTTTATGTATTATTATACAATGTAAAGTTACCTATCAATATAACTAAGAATTACCATTCTACCCAGATATTCAGGTTCAAGAATTACAATCCTACCCAAATATTCAGGTTCACATGCAATTGTTTTCCCAAAATATTTATATATATACATATTCTATTCATATATATACATTTTAGGTATATACTTTATTACACAATGTAACTATCAATCTAACTAACTCAATCATGCCAACTTGAAAATATAAAGTATATATATATATATATATATATATATATATATATATATAATATGTTCTTTATTTTTATATATAATTTATTTATTTATTTTTAATTTCATATATAACTAGTTCACTAATCAATTAATTGTACAGTTGTTTATAGTGTTTTGGATAGATAGTGACCATATATTCGATTAAGAAATTCTTTAATGGACACTCCTTAATATAAATTCATTGATTCAATTCACCTTTGATAAAGATAATATATTAGATATAATAAAAATTTAATCTCGCCAAAATTTATACAATATAATATCTTGAATTCCCTCACAAGTTCCATCCTACTCGAATTATCTTGAATTCCCTATCACAGTCTTAGAATGATTTCACGTGGTAAAGAGACAAATATATATTGAGAGTTTTATGGCGGAGAGCTAGCAGTCCACTGCTCGATCAATTCTGTATGTCCAATCATTGTTAATAATTACAAACACCCCTTCAAAATGGAATCTGACACATACCACTCTCCTATAGGCGAGCGAGAATAATTGTAGGAAGCAGAGGCTTTTGCGGCGGTGGTGTAATAGTTAGATGATAGGTTTATGAGGTAATGGTTATGTTGAATGACTAATGGAAAGTATTTTGGGAAGGGGTAATCATAGAGTTACGGACAGTCTATACTATTTCACATTATCTCCATGATTCAATTAAGATGTACTTTGGCATTCATTAAAAAGATTAAATTTTTGAACCCAAACATCTTGCACTTTAATAATTTCTTCCTAACTAATAAATGATAACGCAAAGTAATAATCAAAATGGAAATAATATATTCTATGATCTATCATGGTAATCCTTTAGCTGCAGGAAAAATAAATTTCAATAATGATGCAGGGATTCTGCAATAAAACAAAACCTTGCACATAATAGAGTGTGTGTTTCCTCAACATGGAATCCTCATCAAATTCTTCTTTAAAACCACATTCAATTTAACTCAAAACATATATAAAGAAGAGAGAGCCCACACAAACAAAGATATTGGTATATAATAACACAAGAAATTCAGATTCAAACCCATTTTCCTGAATATTACATTTGTGGGCCTCTCAGCTCTCGCCCTTTACATAAGCTCTCACACCATTCCTCTTTATATCTCTCTCTATCTATTCCATCCTTTCTCTCCCTCTATCCTCACACAAAGCTTCGCATTTATACACAATTATGGATTAATTCCAATCCACGATTTCCTCCACAAGTATCTCAACCAAAATCCAAAATAGATTTATCCCTTTTTTGACTCAACTAAGTTCCATTTAAGGAGTTCCTAACCCCTAAATTATCTATCCAACTCAACTCCACCCATATTCTCAATTAATTAAGAGAATATTTACAGTAATCCTCACACTCATATTTTTCTCTCAATTTATTTTTTAAAATGTACATAATTTGTAAAATAATTATGAAAAACATCACCCCCCTAAATCACACAAATAAATAATGAAAATTAAGCTCGATGCTCCTGCATCAGACTCCCCATGTAGAGAAGTTTCCATAGACTCCTATCTATGAGGTATGTCACTTTTCTGTAATAATGCGACAGCCACAAGTTTCCATGACTTGCTGCCTCTAGGATTCCAAATTCTATTTTGCCGCTGGTGTTTTAAAGTATCGACTCCAATTTGTAATTCATCACAGAATTCCCAGAATAGTATTTTTAGAATACTATCGAATGTAACTCTCGGTTTTCCATACCACATCATCTTTATTTTGAAAATTACATACTCGTGTAGAATCACTAATACCCATTCTTCTGGTCTCCAAAATCTGAAAGAATCTCGAAGTAGCTATTCATCAGCATCACTCCTTCTATCAACCACATTCCATCGGCCTCTCCAACAATTTATGTTGCCAATTCCTCGGATTAATTCCTCTTTGTTTGATGCTTTCCTCTCCAATTGCGTTGAACATTCAACTTCCTGAAATGAAGAATAATCAAGAACTTCTCCTTGATCACAACTATAGTCATTATTTCCCCTATAGTAACAAATTTCTCATTCGTTGTTGTACTTGCATTCATCAACAAAATATTAGTTTAAAAAAATAAGACCTTTCGGCCTCTTTTGATGCTTCAAGCACCAATCTCCCATCATAGTCTTTCTAGATTTCAACGGATCCTGTTTTGAATTGTTGGTTGCTTTCATCTTTATCCTACTGGATAAATACTTCTGTTTCCTTTATGTCTCTAAGGACATAACTTTCTTGCTGCTCCTAATCTTTCATCTCATCTCCAAATACTTTATGCTCAATTTCTCTGACTTCAACATCATATTTATTAATGTCGTCTTCTGTACCTACAGCCACATTATTATTTGAAGAGTTAAAATATTCACTTAACTCTATAAATGTTAAAAACATTTGATCCTTATCATGCATGACAACTGCAATCTCTTTTGGATTAGGTTCTGCAAGTTTCATCTCCCCTTTAGGTTCCTTAAGCCATCATTCCGAGAACTCTATTTCCATGTGAAATCTTTCCAGCATTTCATCACAACCTTCATTCTCAGTTTCATTCTTCTTCTAACAATCCTCCTGAGTTATTATGTTTTCTGTATCATCACATTGCAAAATTATGTCATCAATTTCATTAAACAAATTCATTTGTTTACCTCCTTGGAATATCACTATGAAATTTTCATTATGCTTCTGTTCCATAACAGCTTCAACTGGCTGTCTTACACCAAATAGGAATTCATTTATGAATTCTTTCTGCTGCAACAAATTAGTACCTTCCTTCTCCGAAAGGCATTCTCCATCATAATTCACGTCAAGAGTTTCATTCATCTCTGTGACAATTTCACCAGCCTATCCATCATCTTCTGCACATCCTGCAAACATACACAAACTATGAGTTTTAAAAATATAAGGTTTCATAGCCTCATCTGCTTCTCTTGTCAACATATCTTCAAATTGTTCTAAACTATTCCAATAGTTCATGAGATCTTTCTCATTGATATCTTCACCCAGAATTTCACCCTGTTCTAGGCCACAAATGGAAACTTCCATTTTCAACTCAGCCTCTCTGAGTTCTTCACATTTCAATTGCACACTCATCGTCTGCTTGAGCTTCCTCAACTCTTCTGTCAACTGTATGTTTACCTATTGTTCCCTCTTTGCATGTAGCCTCTGCCATTTCACTTTCTTCCTCATGGTCCAACCATGTCTCTGGTCTTTCTTGCTTCTCTGCAACAATTCCATCAATAACTCAAGGTGAACTGTTATCTCAAATTTCTCCCTCTCATACTCTTCATCAATCAACTGCTTACATATGCCATTTTCCTTGGCATCTTCCTTCTTCTTTCTTCTATTGCGGTCTTTCTCAGAACCTCTGAAATGACTATCAACAGTCATCTTCTCCTCCTTTGTGAACTTCATCTTTTCACTTGTGGATTTCATTCAATCCACTTTTCAGCAAGCCTTCCTACTTGCCAACCAACAATACAAGCTCTCTTCCTATGCTTGACCTCTTGCAGTTCTCTGTCTTGGAATCATTTCTGGAAACTCTCTTGATCCTCTTTGTTGCAAACAACAACTTCAGTAATTATTGTGTTATAATGACCAACTCTTTGGGTGTCGGGCTCCGCCGATCATGTACCCAATTAAATTCAAACCTTTGAATTGATTTAATACTCTTTGACTCCAGACTTGACATCAACTCTTCATCTTGGATGAAAAATACACCCTCTTGTACAATAACTCAATGGTTTAGCTTGACTCAAGCTATCCAAATTCCTTCATTTGACCTTAACATCTTATGTGATTTCAAATCTTGACCCAATATTTACAATAGTGGATATTTTGACTCTAATTCATGTTATACAATATTCCAATGAACATCCACCCTTAATACATTTTCATGATGTAAAATATTCACTCTCTCTCATACTCCATTCTTATGAAAATATCATCAGTCTCCCATTATCACTTCACATGATATTGAAGCCTTTAAATCGAAATGCAATCCACTTTTCCCAAGATTTATTTTATGATGAAAAATAAAATAAATCATTTAATTTTCAACATTTAAAAACCTTTTCGAATGAATTATCATACCTTATGCTCCCTTCAAGGTTTTTTAATGAACCTTTTCTTTGCAATTTCAACTCTCCGGATTTCATTCTTCTATGTCGTTCTTATCACTGTGAATATACGAATGCCATTCATACCGTAACCTCTTCAACACGCTCATCATCTTAGCGCAGACAATTTTCATGTACTTCTTTGCAGCTCATTCTTTGCAGTGACGGTTCTCATGCAACACCGTCTCTTCTCAGTGCACAAAACAATTCATTCACAAGAATTTTCTAAAGCTTTATGGTGGCATCAACATATTTCTCCAGCAGCAATAAACACAAACAACATTATCTTTTTAACCAAACAATGTGAACACTTCCATATGTGCTACAAACAATGATCAATCATGATTTTTAACTCATGAAAATATATAACTATATATATATATATGTATATATAACTATATATATATATATATATATATATATATATATATATATATATATATATATATATATATATATATATATATATATATATATATATATATATATATATAACCCAACAGTGGAATTAGCATATGCGGAATTGGTTTCCCTTTTGTAACCATATAAAAAATGTCCTCTTGATGGCATATTACTTATCGTGTCACACTCAGACTTTTATCGCACACTCTTGCCACTTGAACCTATGCAAAATCCGTTGTTTGGGTTGCAAAACCATTTACAGTTCTGCTGCACTACCAACTCACGGTTCCTCATTTATTTGTCTCCTCTTGTTGCATCTTTGTTCACATCTTCATCTGCAAAATTAAAAAAAAAAAAAAAACTCTGCCGATCTCACATAATAAAATAAGGGTGGACCACTACTTTTTTTTTGCAGTTTTCCTGGTGATCACATCTAAGAAATTTTTCCATAAATCAACTGCTTCTAGAAAAACTAGATGTTGTATGTCATCATTAATGAATTTTGACCACACTATCTGTTATGCCTTTCAACAAGTGCTTCTAGATAAGGATTAAGCTCAATTCGACATTTGTTCCAATACACATTTAACTCGTCTATGCCAAGGACCTGTACAATCTTAACAAGTCAATAATAATAGATTAACCCACACAAAATTCTCATATTCAAATCTGAGCATACAATGAATTAAAAAAAAGTGTGACCTGGTATTTAGATGGAACCCAACAATATTGTAGCAAACTCTGCTCACCAAAAATGGATCTGGACTCCATACAGTCAGTGGAAGACTTGAAAAATAATCAATTTCGTTCTGTCTAGGTGGTAACTCGACCAAAAAATACAGTGCTTGTTCATAATTATCAATGAGGAGATTTGGCTCTCCTTTCTCCTTGGAATTTATGCCATGATTTGCATAAACTACTACCCCAGTTTGAAAATACTGAGAAATGATGCAACACTTGCATGACTGCTAATGCAGTTACGAATTCTAAATCACACAGTCATCACACCATAACTCCACTATGACAGCATCAGAGGTTATAACGCGGTCTTGGCAGCAAGTCCTGCACGTCGACCCGGTTGTAGTCTTCAATTCTCATTTTGCCTTTATGACATTATCTCCAGCATCCTCCAATGCCGCATTAAAATTTCTTTGCCTTTGCACTCAGTCCATAGCGTTTGATTGCCTCCTACATTACCTCTTTGCAAACAATACTACAACAATTTTTGTGATTCGTTTCCTCAGTGATTGACAACTCCAACACTTTAATATTCTCTCCATTTGTCTCATAAATATTTCACAAAACTATTACAACACAATACTGCAAAATTACATAGGCCAAGGCCCAATTCCACAACTCTGATTTGTTTTGATGCACAAATAAAAAAACGCAATGATGATTCTGATTCACAATTTGTTAACTCCATACATAAACAAAGTCTGGCACTCTGCTACAATAGAGGCACTTAATTAAATAAACAAATCACCATCCAGGATACGATTCACAAAGGAATTGATACCACTATGCAGTTCATGCACTAACGCAAACAAGATTTTGTAGTTTATGTTATACACTCATAACCCAAAAGCTGGAAACGTAGATACAAATTTTAAGGGAAACGTTACCACACAAGAGACGTTGACACAAACGAGCAATGCTTCTTTGGACGCTTCTGTGTTGCTTCAATCGGCATTTTTAATCACTTTTAACATAATTATGAATTCAGAATGGACATTGCACTTGTCTTCCAGCCAGTCTTTGCGTTCAACGTTCTAGGCAACCAAAACTCTGCTCTTACCAAAACATTGTGTAGCTCCTCAACGCATTCAACATGCTTCCAAAAGCAATCACATATTCAAGTCAAACCTCCAGCAATCTATCACACACTAAACTCCAACCTCCAAGACCTGCGATCACACCTCGCTAGGCATGGATCTGCGGCTCTGATACCAAATGATGTAGGGATTCTGCAATAAAATAGATCCTTGTGCATTATAGAGTGTGTGTTTCCTCAACATGGAATCCTCATCAAATTATTCTTTAAAACTGCATTCAATTTAACTCAAAACACATATAAAGAAGAGAGAGCCCACACAAACAAAAATACTAGTATATAATAACACAAGAAATTCAGATTCAAACCCGTTACCCGAATATTATATTTTTGGGCCTCTCGGCTCTCGCCCTTTACATAAGCTCTCACACCATTCCTCTCTATATCTCTCTCTGTCTATTCCATCCTTTCTCTCCCTCTATCCTCACACAAAGCTTCACATTTATACATAACTATGGATTAATTCCAATCCATGATTTCCTCCACAAGTATCTCAACCAAACTCCAAAATAGATTTATCCCTTTTTTGACTCAACTAAGTTCCATTTAAGGAGTTCCTAATCCCTAAATTATCTATGCAGCTCAACTCCACCCATATTCTCAATTAATTAAGAGAATATTTACAATAATCCTCACACTCAGATTTTTCTCTCAATTTTTTTTTTTTAAATGTACATTATTTGTAAAATAATTACAAAAAACAACCCGCTAAATCACAAAAATAAATAATGAAAATTAAGCTTGATGCTCCTGCATCAAATAATCATTTCACATTAAGTGCTCATGTATTGTGTTAAGCAGTTTCTTGCATTGTGTATTTACAGTCAGGCGTGTGCTTTCACTGCAACTGCTTGCATCGATTATGCACATACCTGTACTAAGGATGTTGAAGAAAGGAGGAACACATAAATTATGATAGAACTCAGTTCTTTGGCTCGACTGAATTTTTTTTCCTGAATGTACAAGAGGTTTTTATTCGCCATTTCTTTGGTGTTTCATGAGATTGTCTTTCTGATCTGACCGCATCAGATCCTGCAATGTATCCATGAGGGAGAAAAGAAGTGGGAAAGGGAATTTTTTTTTTCAGAATGGGAAGGAACATTATGACAGTGATTCCAAGAATAATACCACTATGAGGGATAAATGAAAATGGGATTGGGAAAAGAAATTCAAGGAGAAAGGGGGACTTCATGAAATCGGATGGGATAGATCTTAGAAGAAAAAGGGAAGGTAATAATTATGGGACTGAGAAAAGAAAAAGTGCAAAATTATGAAATGGGAAATAGAAGAAGGGCAAAATTTTACCTATAAAATCTACCTGCACTGGTGCCAAAAATGTAAATGCAGCAGGAATTAAGCATTACTTGAGTAAAAATCTCCATGCTAGTTATCCCAAACTTGAGTAAGGGCTTGGTTCATCGAACCTGCTTCTTCTTTGTGACAAGCAACATATATAAAGATCAACCAACATTTTTGTTTTTATTGAAATTTTGATCTCCCTGCCAACAAGATGGTTTTCAGGTTTATCCTTCTGCAACCATGTCAGTCAACTGATTTTCATAATTACAGGAATATATATATATATATAGGTCATGTCTTGAACAGGTTGGTGTTACCACCTACCATTTCCTTCCCAAATTTCTGTTGAACTTGTTGTGTAAACTATTTCTTGGCAAGGGGCTGAAAAATATACCTTTAATATATGCCCATTTACCAAGAATACTGAATTCCTTCCGTCAATAATTTTGATCTCTACCGCTCCATTCTCAAATACTCTGACCACCTCGTAAGGTCCCATCCAATGTGTATGGAATTTCCCTTTGAAATATTTTAATCTATAATCATAAAGGAGCACCCAATCACTTGGCTAGAACTGCTTCTTCTGAATGGACTTGTCATGCCACTTCTTGCGCTGATATTGGATTAATATGTTCTGCTGAATAGCATACCTTCGGAATTCATTTAACTCATTCAACTGTAGGAGACACTGCTATTGTGCTTCAGAGAGATCAAGTCCGAATCGGACTGCAGTCCTGAAGGTCTTAATCTGGAATTCTATTGGCAACAGGACTTATTTTCTGTGTACCAAATCATATGGTGTGTGTCCTGTGTTGTTCCTCCAAGTGGTTCGGTATGTCCACAAGGCTTCCGGAAATCTATTAGCCCAATACTTTTGATGCATATTGACTTTATTTGTGAGGATGGACTCGATCATATTTTTTGTGGACTCCACCTAACCATTTTCTTGCAAGTGATATGGTGTACATTTCCTGTGCCGGATCTTGTACCGCTCCATCACACCCTGTACCAGATTATAAATAAACTACGGACCATTGTCAGAAACAATTTCTCTAGGCACACCAAATCTAGTAAATATTTCAGTAAAAAGAAAATCAACAACAACTTTTTCTGTGGCAAAATAAACAGCTTTAGCTTCTACCCATTTTGTAATAAAATTTGTACAAACCTAAATATGCTTTATATTTAATGATGTTGGATTTATTGGTCCTATGAAATCAATGGCCCATTTTTCAAAAGGCTCAATCATAACTTGAGGACATAAATGCATTTCATTGGTTTAATTAGGCTGGCCTACTCACTGACAGCTATCACACCGCTTGACATATTGTTTGGCATCCTTGGACAAGGATGGCCAAAAATAGCCAACGTGTAATATTTTATATGTAGTTTGCTTATCAGCTAAGTGACCTTGCCAAGGTTCATCATGGGTAAATTTTAGAATATCAAACACTTCTTCCTCTCTTAAACATCTACGGATAGTGAGATCTGGTCTAGTGTAAAAGAGGTCTCCTTGAACCCAGGAATATGCAGCACTTTTCTGAATAATATTCCGATTTTCTTGCGCGGATAAGTGAGGTGGTGTTTTTCCAGTGACTAAATAGTTAACTATGTCAGTGAACCATGGGAAATCTATTGACACAAAAAAAATATGTTTGTCAGGAAAATCATCATCGATAGGAATTACTTCACCAAGATTATTTAATCTCGAAAGATGGTTTGCTACTACATTGGATTTCCCTGGTCTATCAACAATAGTAATATTTAATTCCTGTAATAATAAAAACCACCTAGTCACTCTACCACTAGTTAATGGTTTATTCATCAAATATCTTATTTTTGAGTGATCAGTATGCAAAAATAATTCATATCCTGTAATGTAGTGTCCGAATTTATTAATTGCAAAAATTACAGCTAAAAACTCTTTCTCAGTAACCCTGTAATTCAACTTAGTAGGTGACAAGTTTTTGCTGATAAAATATATGGCATAGGATTTTTTGTCTTCCTCTTGTCATAAAGTTGCACCAATAGCAGTATTTGAGGCATCAGAGGAAATATGAAATGGCAAGGACCAGTTTGGTCCTCTAAAAACTGGTGCCTGCACTAATTTTTCCTTCAATGTATCAAAGGATTTTTGGCAAGTTGTGGACCAGAAAAACTTTTATCCTTGGATAAAAGTCAGAAAAGTGGGGTAGCTATCTTGGAAAATTTCTTAATGAATCTCCTATAGTAGCCCGCATTTCCTCGAAAACCTCTCACTTCCCTTTGAGTTTTGGGTGTAGGAAGACTCAAAATAATATGTATCTTAGCAAGGTCAACCTGGATACCTTTGCCAGAAACAAGATGGCCAAGCACCACCCCTGCCCTGCACATTAATCTACATTTCTTATCACTCAAGGCAATATGGGTTTCTTGGCAGTGAAGAAGCACTTTTTCTAGATTTTCGAGGGCCTCTTGAAATGAATCACCAAACACATAAAAGTCATCCATATAAATTTCTACACATTCAAGGTCAGCAAAAATAGCCAAGACTACCCTTTGAAAGGTAGCCGGGGCATTACATAGCCCAAAGGGAAGCACTCAGTAAGCGAATGTACCCCATGGACATGTAAAAGTGATTTTTTCCTGATCCTCAGGTGCAATCTGTATTTGGTTATAACCACTAAAGCCATCTAGAAAAGAGAAGTACTTCTTACCTGTAAGGGTATCGAGCACCTGATCAATGAAATGAAGGGGGAAGTAATATTTGAGAGTGGCTTTGTTTAATTCTCTACAGTCAATGCAAATGTGCCATCTCCCATATTTATTTGGGACTAATACCAATGGAGATACCTACTGGCTATCAGAAATGGGATAGATAAAATCAACATCCACGAGTTTCTGAAATTCTTCCTTTACAACATCTCTTAGTTTCAGATTCATACGCATTTGGGGTTGTCAGATAGGTCATGCTCCATCCTGAATATAGATATGATGTGTACATGTTTAAGGAGGGATTCATCTCATATCTTCATAACCCCATGCAAAGGCATCAAGATGGTTCCGTAATAAGTTCACAAACTACTCTTGTTGGGATGAGTCCAGATCTGAACTGATATGCAAGGATTTTATTAGACTAATATCAACAAGAGTGGTATCAGGCTCAAGAGCACTCATAGGTGTGATCAGAGATAGTGGTGAGGAAGGATGAGAGTCACGACTCTCCTAAAAATATAAACTAAATATTTGGCTCAATGGCTCAAAATTAGGCATAGTGTCTATATTGTTTAGGAAGTCTTGAATCTCACCTTCCTGCGAGGACTCAACATAATGATGTATTAGGGAAAAAGACTAATTATCCTCGTCACTGCTATAATCTAACCACAAAGTGTCTCAGAGGTCCTAAATGGATCTAGCGGGTGGATACAAGGTGACCTTTTTCCTAGAATCTCCATGGGAAATATACATGTCACCAGAACGACATCCAATATAGGCATCGACTGTAGCAAGCCATGGTCGTCTCAAGATCAAGGGATGCCCTCCTACCGAATTCTTTGGTTGAAGAATAATGAAGTCCGCGGGATATTCCCAATAATCTAATGAAAAAATCACATCATCCAACACCCCTTATGGCTTGATTTTAGATCTGTCTACTAATTCAAGCATAGTAGGAGTAGGATGAATATGAGACAATCCAATTTTATCCATGGTTTTATTTGTAATGACATTAATGGCTTCCCCCAGGTCTATAAGTACATTAGAGACAAGGACATCACCTATCTAAATAGAGACAACAAGGTTTCCGGGATCAATATATTTCTCCATGGACACACGTCACGTCAACAACTCTACAACTCTACCAAAAAATTGAATAGTTTGAGGCTCCAATCTTCTCCTTCTTGGATTCTTGAGGTAGAGCTCCCTAATGATCTTGGTACAGATGGGGATCTTTTTGATAGCTTGGAGAAAAGGTACCTTTATGAAAAGGTTCCTAAGCTGAGAAGCCAAGCTAGACTCAGGATTAGGGTCATTCTTCTCCACAAATAGCCTCTCTAGAAAGGGAGGCTAGTTGGAAAAGGATGGAAAAGACTCGGAAGGTACCGGGATAGGCTGAATGGTGACACCTCTTGTAGAATGGTTAGGAGTTTCATTCTCCCCTTTCTCCTCGATAATCACCATGAGTTGCTTCTGCTTTTTTGAGGTTACCTTCTTCCCTGATCTCAATTGGAGATCATTGAATCCAACTGGCATAAACTGGTATCTAAATGATGAAAGTGGGTTCATGGAATGGATAATTTGTACACATTTTTATTAGTATTGGGTAGAGGTTGAGCATGTAGCTGAGGAGGTCGAAATAGTGGAGGTAAAGGCAATGGTCATGTAGGCTGACTCAACTAAGGAAATGACAATTGAGGGATTGGGTAAGGTGGATATGTAGGTGGGTATGATTGCATAGGTGACAGATAGGAATGACGTGAATGGTTTGGCCCTCTCCATCCTTGTTTCCAATATTGAGAGGGTTGTCCATATTGATATTAGTTCCTATGCTGCCAATGCTGAGAGTGACTAGTGTTAGGATAGGGATATGAATGTGCATTATAACAAAAAAAATTCGTTGGAAGTTTAGGAACCATACCTACACTTACCTAAGGCCAGTTTCTTCATGCTCCCATAGCATACAATAGTTCGGCTTCAGGTTTCCCTCCAATTACAACTTTCAGCCGAGGTATGGAGAGACATTTCTCTGTGGCATGGATCTCTGCACAAATTGCACATTTATTAGTTTATTTTATATCAAGAGGAAACTCTCTCAAAGGATGATTTTTTCTACATTTAGGATAGAAAATGGACAATGACTCTTGTTCTTCTACAAGATTTTGCTGAAATTTTAAAGAGTCTATCTTCTTGCTAAAAATATTAATTATCTCAATTTTCATGTTATCCATTTTATTTTCTAGTCCAATAATCATAGCATCAGTAGATTTGGTTTTCTTATTTCTCTTCTAAATTCCTTTACCAGATCTATATTGATTCTTCGAGAATTTCCTGGACAAGTCACAAATTTGATCAAAAGATTTTTGAGAAATATCCCCTTGTCCTAAAAAATTCAAATTATTCCTAGCATCATCAGTAAGTCCATGTAAGAACAAGGTTCTAATGGTACTTAAATCAAATTTTTTCTTTGACCTTTGTAATATATACATGAATATTTCTAAGTAGTCCTCTAGAGTTTCATCATCATTTTGCACAATAGTAAATATTTCATCTTGAATTTATATGGTTTTACAATATTCCTGATATTTTGATAAGAACACTCTCTTCATTTGCTCCAAGGAAGCTATAGTGTTTCCGCCTAATCCCATGAACCAGCGTAATGTTGCATCCTTGGGAGTGGCTGCAAACAATTTTAACTTTTGGGCTTCAGTTGAATAACTCCTACACAAAATATCAAACTCAAATAAAAAAGAGTCTGGGTCTTCATGCACTTTACTGTAAAAATGAGGAAGACCTGATTGTGGAATATTCTTCATTTGTACAACAGTATCAGGATCCACAATCGAAAATCCAAAAGTGGATTGTTCCTCATTTACCTGGTTTTTTCCAGTCTCTTCTGCATGATCTTCATGATCTGCCATTTTTTTTCCTTCACGTGAACTACTCTCAACAGGCTGAGAAAGTTGACTGTGGGTTCTGATAGTCTCCTTCTTCCCCTTTGTGAGTCGAGTCACACCTGGACTGCTGCTACTAGAGTCCAAGTAGACCGTTTCTGTGTGATGAGTTTGGGTTTACTTGTACTTCTTACCTGCAAGAGAAGGCCCAATGTGAGAATTAATTTTATATTTACCAGTATTTCCTCGGCCCTTAGTGGGCTTCAGACTCTTACCACTTTTAGGCATTCATTTCAAAAAAATGACAAAACAAAAACTTCAATAAAATGCTGCAAAATCAAAAGAATAACTCAACACCTATAAATTCCTTCAATAAATAAAAACACACTGAACAATAGAAGCACATTGAAGAAAAAATAATAGCAGACTTACCCCTATTGCAGAAAAAACAGAAAATTCTTACCAACTCAAATTGCCTCCCCGACAATGGCACCAAAATGTTGGGTGCAGGAATTTCACTTAAGCAAACTCCTCGACACTTAATTGTCAACCCGGGGGTTCTTAAACTTAGAGACGAAGTACAGGAAATGCCAGAAGTGGTATGAACTTTTCCTATTTTATATTCCTACTTCTTAATTGAAATATTGCAAAATCAAATAAAAAGTGTCAAAGGAAATTAACACCAAAGCAGTTCTAGTGCTAGAATGTAAAAGAATGCATCTGTGGAAGAATTAAATAAAGGAACATTTACACTGATTTTGATCAATCTTAGCTGTTGAATGAAAGCCTGTGTTTATCTATAGTAGAGGTACTTGGCAGTTTCAACAAGTGGGCGCTTAAGACAACTAACCTTCTAATGATTTTCCTTCTCACATGGGTTGTTCCTACAATACTGCAATCCGCTTGCACTAGTGCAGGCATAGAACTCTGTGTGAAAAGTATAATTTGTAATTTTATTGAAGAATTATGTCTTTTTGTAGGGGCTCAAAGCCAAAAGGCTTAGAGTGCTTTGTTCCTGTAACAAGACACTAGTTCTTGTACTGAAATAGAGCTTCCTACACCAAGTTATCGATTTCGAGAAAATAAAGAAGCGTGTTCACTGTTAACAATAAAATAAATTGAAAATGTAAGCACACTTTGGGAATCACTTGCACACGAAAGGAAATGCTTTTAATTAGCCAAACCTTGCAAAATGTGAATAAACAACTGAAATAAGAACAGGCTTTGAAAATTTAAAGCAAATCAACTTTTGTGAAAGGTACTTTGCATGAAATCAAATCCTACTTTAGAAAATAAAGTTCACTATGATAACTTAAATAACTTTCCTTTTCCTAGAAACCATAAAGTGCAAAAATAAATCAAGACTATGCAATAGCATTTTTGTACATTTTATGAAGTCATATTTAATCGTTTTAGGAATTTAACTTTCAATATCGGAGACACTTCCTTTTGATGTCAACATTGTTTGCAGAAATAAATTAAATTGCGTAAAGGAAAAGAACGAAATGTTTGCTGTAAAATGAACTATGTAAAAACATAGTACAGAAACCAACGTGCACTGGTGAGGGATCAGAATTCCTGCTCGATCCAAGCAAAAGAAATCTTGAAAAGGAAATTGCAGAAATAAATGAACTGAAGTTAAATTTCACACAAACGGATCCATTCACACCTTAACAAAAACTGAAATTCATGTGCAAGAAAAGGAACTTAACTCGAGCCACACTTCTACAGTTAAATAATTTAAGACACCTTTCAAGCAATGAAAATGAAAGGGGTAAACCAGTTAAGTTGGTTGGGCCGTAGCCAACCAACACGTTTCCTTGTTAAGAAATGAGACTCTTTAACAGCTAAATCAACGCATCAAATATAAATTTAAAAGTAGGATGAATGAAACATGGTGCAGCCTCGTTCTATTAATTCAATTCAGCAAATAACATAATAATTTATAAATCCGAATCCATCCCAGAACTTGGGCGACAAAAAAATTACAAGCTTTATCACCAGAATTGATATCAACTGTTATCGCTCTCCTAGCCCTACCTACGGATTACATTATATACAGTCCTTGGCTCATGGCCATAACAAATCTACATAGTCATTTCCCAAATCAAGCCTCTTGGCCAAACTACCTACCAAATGACTTTACAAAATTAAGCCTTTCAACTATATCAAGATGCGAACAAAATTTTGGCTACGGACCATATCTTCAACATAATATTTGACAATCCTCCGCTTCATTTCGATCTCTATATAGTTACAACTAATCTGAGCGATGTGCCAAGGTTCCCTCGTGGCATGAACTAACGGTTGTGGAGATCTCGAGATAGGTGTTTGCTAGTGGAGGTGCAGGAAGATTCCTGCACTAGATCAAGCTACATTACGATTAATACCTTAACCTTATCAAATAATTATAGGAAGTAAACATAAGTTACAATACGTTACTAAAGGCATGAAATCTATTAAAAATAATTAATTAAACACCTTTTAAATCCTAAACATGAATAATGAAGCATTGGTGGAAATAGGTAGCTTTTCTTGGACTAGTGCAAGATAGAAGTGGTTTAAGGAGATGAAACAGATGTAGAAGTTTGGGGTTTTATGATGGGAAAAGGATGAAAAATAGGAAATTTTTGCACACCAACAGATTCTCCTCATAGACTAAGAAAACCTCTATGACATTCAGTGGACATTCATTTCTTGGGTGCTTCCCGGTACATCTCGGAAAAAATATGGCCAGGGCTCTCTCTGCTTCCTCTTGCTTCCTTTTTACCTACATTGTGTCCATTTTCAAAGAAAAGGTGTGCAACATGTCACTCTTGAAGTCCTCTAGCATTTTTACAATCTCATGTTCTATGAAGGTGGAAGAGGAAGGGGTATTGGATGTACTTTGGCTAGCTCTTCCCTTCTTCCTAAATGCCCTAAAATGGTTCTAGAAGACAGTTTTGACTGTTTCATAAGGTTTTTGGTAGATATGTCCTCCTGTTAACATATTCAAGGTTTCTATCGTCTCTTCACTGATCCCTCGAAGAAGTAAAAGTTTAAGTGAGTCAAGTTCAAGAGTACAATTGGCTCTCTTATATTTCAATTGAAACCTCTCTTCATAGTCCTCTAAGGATTCATCTGCCCCTAGAGTCATCCTAAAGATCTCATCCTTAGTTTCCTTGGAAATACATTAGTCTTTGTATTTGGTGTTGAAGGTATCTTCCATCTGTGCCCAAGTAGTGATGCTATCCCCAAGCAGGACCATGAATCAGTGCAAAGATGCATCGTTAAGGGTGGATGGGAAGAGCTTCAACTTCTGATCATCAAAGGTGTAGTCATAAGTCCTACAAACAACAACAAATTCAAACATGATTATGTCAGGGTCCTCAGAGGTAAGTCCATGAAAGTGTGGAAGAGATGAGGGGCTAATTTTCTTCATCTTAGTTTACCCATCTTCCTCTCTTATGGGAAATACTCTCTGGATCATAGCCATGGTTACGATAGGTGAAGCAGGTCCCCAGTTGAAACAAGGTCTTCTTCTTCTTCCCCAATAGGATCTTCAAAATACTCAGAAGGCTCTCCTAAAGGGGGGTCACTCTCACTGCCATTGAAGAAGAATGAAGGGTGGCCAGGAGGTGATGTGGGGGTTTTAGGTAAGGGTTGTATTTGAGTATTCCTTGTCCTACGAGGCATGAAAATCAAATATTTTTGTAATTTTTCAATATTTCTGAAATGACATGAAAAGAAAGGAAAGAAGAAAAGAATGCTAAAAACAAAATCAGAGCATCTACTAGACACCTCCTCGGAAATGGCGCCAAAAAGTGGTGAGCCCTGGTATTGCACCAAGAGTGCTACAACTACTAGGGGCTGCCCTACTTTACTTTATCAACCTGGAGTTCATACAAACTTGGAGGTGACAGTGCTATATACACAGCAGATACACTTTGTTTATGTCATCCTTTTCTTCTTTAAGAAGGGCGTTATTTCTTAGACTATGATAAGAACTTGAAATTAAATTGCTGGAAGGAAATGATAGAAAGGAAAACTAAACTAAATTGTTGAAAAGAAATGACAGGAATGAAACTAATTTAATTTTTAGGAAAGAAATGACAGAAAGGAAACTAATTCTAAACCACACTTAACTTGGCCAAACGACTAAATTAACTCTATTTATTCTATGGTCTATCTACCATGACTTACTTCTAATTGAAAAGGTGTTGATTTGTAGCTTGGAGGAAAGAAAAGGGATAAAATGGCTAATGGAGGGCTTAACGCATGAGACAAGGCTTGGAAGTGGAAAGAGAGGGGTTAAACCTTATAAAACCTTGTTATAGCGTAGAAATAGGTTTTGGAGTGGAATGAATTGAAAAGTGCAATGGAGGAAAAATTTGCGATATGTGATATCGCAATCGCAATATCACAAAATTAAAGGGATAGAGGAAGTGTTGTCTGGGAGTGGGAGCGAAGTGCGAAATGTGATGAGGTAAAAGATGCGACGTTGCGATTTCGCAATATCAAAATTAGCGAAAGTGAGCGGTAAGTGTTTAAAAGAAAAGGGAAAGAATTTTGGTTTACGATTGTGATGTGTGACATGGCAGGAGGATCGGAAATGGAGTGCTATAACAATATCGAAATTGGAAGGAAAAGAGCGGTAAGTATTAATGAAACCCAACTAAAAAATCTGAAGTGCGAAATGCGATGGGGATAAAATGGAGAAATGAAATTTTCAATAGGGATGATGTGGTGATGGGACCAGTGGCGGAGCGTGATCACAATATCGTGATTGGTAGATCGAAGTGGTAAGCTTTAATGAAAAAGGGAAAATATTTCGAATTACGATAAAGTGATGGGATTTTAAAAAAAAGGCGAAGTAAGGTTCTTTCAAAGGTTTTTGAAATAGAAATGAGGACCGAAGGAGAAAGGAAGGAAAAAGGAATATCGCAATCGGGGTCTAGAAGAGGAAGCTGTTAACAAGGATCACATGGGAAATGCGAATGCGAAAAGGAGCGATGGTAAGTCCAAAGGGAAAAAATGTGGTTTCTAATTTTTTTGACTGTGTAATATTCCCAATTTTCATAATTAACTAAGTAAATAAGAGGGTGGAGGGACCCGTAAACCCCAAAGATAAATAAAATCCACTTTTGATGTGTGAATGTGGATATTTCATATCTAGATCTACATAATGGAGTAGTGGAGCAACTAATTAATATGAAAAGAGTGGATATCATGTCTCATTAATCAAAAATATCATGGAGATTGAAGCAGTCAACTAATATCATGGAAGGAATCAAATGTAAGATCATAGAGAATTCATGATGAGATGATGGAGGAGTAGTGCATTTAATGCACACATGTTGGAGGGGGTAATCATTACATTCACACATGATGGAGATCATGGAGAGACAGCGCAGTCAACATGGAGGCCTATGTCCACATGTACAATGTAGTTATGAGGTGGGCCAAGGCATGGGAAGGTTCACAAACTATATAATGAAGATGAAGGCAAAATTGGAGGCATGCTTTTGATTATTGATTTATGATATGTTTATATCTGGATTTTTCATTTGACATTCCATGCACTCTTATGTTGTTTAGCTAAGTCTGCAGTGTTGTTTAGCACAGGGTGTTCCTAGGCGGGAATCCCACCTCTTTCCTTGAGTGACATATAAGGAAGAGTGTTTGTACTACATTCATCATCAAGCATTGGTGCCATATTTTTCCTACTTTCTGCAGAACATCCATATTCAAAAATTGCACATTTCTGAAGATCAGTTTGAGATGAGGAGGTTGTCCTTCAATATTTTAGTTGAGGAACCGATGAAGGATTCATCCTATTACCTTGAGCTTCAATATAAGCCTTCCAATGCTTCATATCTATATCAAGCATCAGGCCAACTATTATTTATCTCCCAGCAGTTGTACTTCCATTAGGAATTGCACAGTCCATTTTTGTAGATCCAAGGGAGAAGGGAAGTTTCTAGCATTTCAGCTAGTAATCCAGTGGAGTAAAATTCCTTCACATTGTATGAATTATTTCCATCATCATTAATCTTCATAACCATATTTTGCAACAGGCTAGAGAGCCTCCTTTCTTTACATCACAGGTTTTATGAGCGATTGTGTAGCAGCAGCTGCAATCTTCAGAAAAGGATTGAGGAGATTGATCTTGAGCTTCTAGCTTGAGGATCTAGTGAATGGATCAGCCCTTCAAGCTTAGATCTGACCTTGTGACATATTTCATCCATCTATTTTTAAAATCTAGCTTCAGATCTACATAACCCAACAAACCGGGGATCAAACCCCAAGAGGGTAAATTTCCAATCTTGTAGATTTGGAATTTCCTTTTTGGGTTATCTTGGGTTTCCATAATAGAGCCTAGATCTAGAATCTTGGCATCATCAGATCTCTAGATTTCCATAGATCTGCATTTTCCTTTTAGCCAGCAACTAGATCTACATTATCTGTTGAAGGGACGGCGCAGTATTTGCTTCTAGCAGCTCTCCAGTTACGCAGTTGATCTGAAATGTGATAACTTCTTATTTCTAATATAGAGATTGAATGTAGGGGCATTTACTGGATATGTCACCTTTAAAGAAAGGATGAGATCCAGAAGCTATCTGGCCCTTTATAGACTCTGCCTAAAGAAATAATAGAAGTAAATCACTAATGATCTGGAAATGAAACTACTTGTTTGTTGGTGCAAGGTATTCATTATCCATAAACTTATGTGTGCAAACTATTTAATATGTTTTGCAATTGGAACAAAGTGCTTTTGGTGAATTTCTGAGTCATTTTTTGTGTAAGAGGCTTATTTCATTTTAATGTTTAACATATTTAACTCTGGAAAAACACAGTAATATAAATCACATATATAACACAACATATGATAATTTAGTTCACCCCTCCTAGGCTACATTTTTCGGGTCCAAGGCCCCCAAATGGGCATGTCCTTGCTCTTATTATGATCAAAATTAGTTATACAGTGTGAAGAAAGCCTAAATAGGCACAAATAGCTGTATAAATGAGTTCAGAACACTGAAAACAGTAAATATAGGATTTTGTTTCACCTCCAAGGTTAACCATAGCCCAATACAACTCTAACACTCACTAGACCCTAATGGCTCTCCAAGCTTCGCAGCTGCACAATTACCTGAATATGAGCTCTGTTGCCTCTAAAACCTACACCGTTGGCTTTGGAATGCTCAAATTACCCAAAATAAAAAGAAAAAATCGCTCCAAATGGACTCTCCTAGCAAAAGTTATGACCAAAACAACTTTTTCTTAATCAAGGCTAGAAAACCTCCTCCAAATATGGGAGGAATACCAGTTAACACCACTAATTTAGGCTCCACGCCAAATCGGGGGGATTCTACCATTTAACCCACTATTTGGGTGGTTACAATAAATATTAATGTTTGTATGTGAACGCAATCCGCATAAAAAGTTGGAACAATCGGTTATAAAACCTTCGGCATTTAACATTAGCCTTTATGCCTGCTGCATATCATGTGACCCTTATCCAAAAATTTAATGTTAACCGTAATATTTTTATTAAACCACTAGGATCATTAATCGTTGTGTGTTGGATTTGTGGTCTTGAGCGCATGGCTATATGAATAGGGGGCTGGCCCCCTTACGTGCCCGCCCGAAACATTCTGAAACTTTATATAGAACCTCTATCCATAAGATGTTAAGTCATTCCATGTAGAGCGCCAGGTCAGGGCGTCCAGCTGGCAGTGCCTAGACCCAGGTTCAAAACCTACCGATGCCATATAAAATTTTGCACAATAAAAACTTTGAACTCTTGGGGCCACGTGGCGGCCTCTGGGTCGGCCACGTGGCACCCCCTGATTGGCTCTTTCAGAATATTTTGCAGCATATTCTGTGGAATATTTTGAGAATATTCCTAGAATATTCTGTGGAATATTTATTTTTCAATAATTTTTTATTCAAAGTCAAATTGAGTCAAATTGGGCTTTTCCCTGAAATTGAGAAACTTCAAACTTGAATATCTTTCTCATACAACATCAATTTTGAGTGTCGTTCACGGCTACATGATCGTTTTGATGAAACCTTTCCTATCGTTCTAGTTTCAACCAATTCTAAGAAAATAAAATTTTGAGCATTTTCTCCAATTAGGACATGATCACTTGATCACACCTCCCAAATGGGAAGCTGTTGGACCCACAAAAGCCTTCAATTACTTGTTAAGAAGATGAGGGTACAAATCCCTCACCTTTTCCACCTCCATCCACTTTTCCTTACTCGGTTTGCTGCCTTTAAGACCAACCCGAACATAATCAACATTTCCCCTCCTTGAAGTGTGTGTCCTTCTGTCAAGGATAGCATCTTCTTTCAGCTCATCCAAAAATTTTGGAAAGAAATCCTCTATGGATGGTAGCTAAATATCACTTTCATAATCAGAAATTAAAGGAGGTTGATACAAATGTAAATTTTCCACATTAACAACAAAATACATTTGCATATATGAAGGCAAATCTTGTTGAAAAGAATTATTTCCAACTTTTTTAAGGATCTTGAATGGACCATAATGAATAGGCTTCATATTTTTACCTTCTCCTTGCAATATTTCCTTACTAATATGCAGCCATACCTCATCTCCTTCTTGAAACTTATGATCAACTCTATGTTTATCATGTGTCTCCTTGTACTTGCCTTGACTTTTCTAAAGTTGTTCTTGAACTTGTTGATGTATGAGATGAATCCTTTCAATGAACATGTGAGATTTGTCAATGTCACTATGCCCATCAATGGCAACATCCTTCTCAAGAATGAAATATAATGGTGACTTAGGAAAATACCCAAAACAAGCTTCAAAAGGTGAAGTATTTGTAGAAGAGTGCTTGCCCCAGTTGTAAGCATGCTGAATGTAATGCAAATGCTCATCCCAAAGCTTGGGATGCTTGCTGCAATAACCTCTCAAAATATGTACAATGGTTCTTTTCACTACCTCTGTTTGGCCATCTGTTTGCGGATGAAAAGCAGCACTCTTCTTCAACTTGGTGTCCATCATCTTCCATAGATTGGACCAAAAATTCCCAACAAATATGGAATCCTTGTCACTAATAATAGAAGTGGAGCAAGCCATAATGAACTGGTACAAGTTGAAAATATAAATCAGCAGTTTGTTCAGCAGTTCTATTTTTCTTGCATGGCATAAGAATACACATCTTGCTAAATCTATCAACTACTACATAAAGAAAATCATACTGCTTTCTAGATAATGATAGACCTCCAAAAAAATCCATAGAAACATTTTCCCATGGTCTAGAAGGTATCGGCAATGGCGTATAAAAACAAATCTTCCTATTGATAGGCTTGCTTGTAGCACATAATGAACAACCTCTAATGAAACATGAAATACTATCTACCATACCAAGCCAATAGCAATACCTCTGTAAATGTGCCACCGTTTTGCTTACCCCGAAATATCCAGCAATAAGAGAAGAATGAGCTTCTCTCATGATATTTAATCTTTCTCCCTATAATATACATAACTTTCCCAAATGAAATAGAAAATTATTATGCAAATGATAATAATTCTCCTCAACATGATTCCCTTCACTCAAGTTAGCATACACCTCCTTAAAATCAACATCTGATGTATATTGTTCTATGTAGCTCTCATGTACAATAGAATCATTCTTAAGTAAAGTAGTAGCACTAATAATAGGCCTTGAAAGTGTATCAGTAAATTTATTGAAAATACCTTTCTTATACCTTATTACCAAGTGAAATTGTTGTAAGAAGCCCATCCATCTGAAATGTTGTGACTGTTGCAATTTACTTTGCAACTGCAAGTACTATAAAGGCTGATGGTCAGTATGAACAACTGTTTCTTTACCCATCAAATAGTGTTTCAAATTTTTGATGCTTTGTAACAATGCATACAACTCCTTATCATATGTAGGATAATTCACAACAGCGCCATTAAATGTCTCAGAATGAAATGCGATAGGCTTACCATGTTGTAAGAGAACTGCACCCATGGCATAATCACTAGCATCTGTCTAAATCTCGAATTGCTATCTCAAGTCCGGTAATGAAAGTACCAGAGCTAAACTTATCTTCTCTTTCAAAGACTTGAAAGTTTTTTGTTGCTTTCCTCCCCATTGGAAAGCACGCTTCACACTTGTCACTGCATGCATAGGAGCTTCTATGGCAGAGAAGTTAGAAATAAACTTCCTCCAATACTGAGTTTCACCCAAAAAAATTCTTACCTCTGTAATATATTTGGGAGTAGGCCAATTCACAATGGATTCTACTTTGGAAGGATCAATTCTCAAAGCACCTCCTCCTACTATGTGTCCCAAATAAACCAAATAAGTCTTTCCAAATTCACACTTTGACATTTTAAGAAATAACTGATTTTTCTTCAAAACATCAAGTACTTTCTTAACATGCATGACATTCTCTTCTCTATTCTTTCTGAAAATTAAGATGTAATCTAAGTAGACAATTATGAAATCATCAAGAAAAGGACTTAATACATCATCCATCACCCGCATGAAAGTTGCAGGGGCATTACATAAACCAAACGACATGACAAGCCACTCAAAGAGTCCTTGTTTGGTTTTAAAAGTTGTCTTCCAAATGTCACTTTCTTCAATTCTAACTTGATGATAACCACTACATAAGTCTAACTTAGTGAAACATTTAGCATCTTTCAGCTGATCTAACAAATCATCTATTCTTGGAAGTGGGTATCGATTCTTTGTCGTTATCTTGTTCAAAGCCCTGAAGTCCACACACATACACCAAGTTCCATCTTTCTTGGGAATCAACACTATTGGTGACCCACATGGAAAAGTGCTTGGCCTTATGAAACCCTTGTCCAACAACTCTTTAATTTGCTTCTTTATTTCAGCATTCTCCATGATAGACATGCGATACATGCCTATGTTAGGAAGTGGACAATCTGGATGTAAATGGATTTCATGTTGAATCTCCCTTTTAGGAGGCAAACCTACTGGCTCCTGAAACATCTCATGATGTGCATCAACTACATCATATAAATCTGATTTAAGCTTGGAATCAAAATTTTAAAATGACTCATGATTCACATCAACCTTTGGCTTGATCATAAGAAGTACAAAACTCTTGCTTGAGTTAACTAGCCTTTTTACCTGTCCCGCATTTACCATCGCTATATTTGTCTTCTTGCGATGTGCTCTAACAATATACTCCTTGCCATCTTTGAAAAGATGATATTTATTTTAATGGCGATGGAAGATCGCTTTCATGTCAAATAAGTAAGGACTTCCCAAAACAATTCCTGATATATCAAGCGGTACCACATCAAGTTCAACCGTGTCAATAAAGTGTGCAGTTATTGAAAATTGCAATATGCACTTTGTTGAGACTTGTAAGTTTGCATCCTTGCATATCAACCCAAGTGGATAACGGTTTGGATGTGGAATGGTATCAAGTTTTAGCTTTTTTACCAAGTCTTCTGATATGATATTTTCTTGTGACCCACTGTCAAACAGTGTGTCAATTTTTGTATGTTTTGAGACTACCCTCACATGGAACAATTCAATTCTTTCTTCCTCATTAGGAGCTTGTACATGACAGTTTGAAGTGCTAGTGCTTGCATTAGTTTCTATTTCCTTTCCCTTCATACTTTTCAAACCCATGGCTGCAATTTTGGTTTCATCCCCTGAATCATCACCTAAATCTTGAGGTGTATTTGTAGTAGCTATAGTTTTCTTCTTTCCCTTGTTTTTGTTAGAATGGTTTCTTTTTTTAGGATGTAATTTCCAATAGTTTTTCTCTTCATGGCCCTCTTTTGAAGAATGTTTACAAATGACCTTTTCACCCTCTTGTTTGATAGATGCATTATTTTTACCTTTTCCCTTAAAGGTTTTCTCTTTGTTCTTCCCTTTGAAAGACTTGCTTCTACCCTCATCAAAAGTATTATTTCCTCTAGCCTCTAAATGTGTAGCCTGTACATAGACTTTATCTAAGCTGGTGGGATTGAACATCAGGATAGTGTGTTTAAGGTAACTGTGCAAACCACCTATGTAATTTAACAAAGTGTCTTGGCTTTGTAAATCTACCCCAAGTAAGAGTGCTCCTCTCCTAAATTCCTGGGTATAGTCTTGCACATTCTATCCCTTAAGTTGTCTAAAGTTTTTCTAGTCCATTATAGCCTTATGAAGGTGAGAAAGAAGATAAAAAATTTTCTTGAATGAAGTAATAAACTCAGTCCATGATAAATAAATCTTACCATGTTTCTTGATTTCCTCCCTGGTTTTGGCTTCCCACCAAACCAATGCTGCTTCATCCATCCTTAGTGAGGCTAATTGTATTTTGGTGTCATCATCATGAAAATTTTGAATCCTTAAATAGACTTCCAGTTGTCTGATCCAATTATCTAATTTCTCTGCATTAACATCACCATTAAACATTGGCAATTCAAATTTGACATCAAGCTTTAACAAAGGATTTTTACCAGTGATTTTTGACTTATGTGACTGATTTACCGAAGTCAAAGAAGATGATGTTGAGGAAGAGGATGATGATGGAGATGAAGGATCACCATTTCCTCCATTCCCTTTCTTTGACTTATCCTTGTCCTTCTTTCCTCCTGAGGAATCCTCTCCTTATTTTTGGTTTTTAGATCCCTCTCCAACAATCCTATCATTTCTTTCTTGATAGAGGATCCTTACCATTTCAGTCATATCCAAGAAAGCTTTCCAAAATATTCTTTCTTCTTCCTTGAGATCCATTTCTTCATGAGCTTCTTCTTCTCTTGAAGACATGCTTGTAGCTGCTTCTAAGGTGATTGAGCGTGAGATAGAAGGTGGAGATAATGGAACTCTAGCCCTCCTTGGTTGAGGATTGTCTTGTGCTCTAACCAATTGTCCTTCCCCTCTTTTAAGTCTAAGCCTAGTAAGCATCAAATTTGCAAAACAGTAAAATATTTATTTGCACAAAACTCAAAACTTGAGCTCAAACCTATGCTCTGATACCAATCTGATATGAAATTTGAGAACTTCTTATTTCTAATACAGAGATTGACTGTAGGGGAATTTATTGGATATGTCACCTTTGAAGAAAGGATGGGATCCATAAACTATCTGGCCCTTTATAGACTCTACCTAAAGAAATAATAGAAGTAAATCACTAATGATCTGGAAATGAAACTACTTGTTTGCTGGTGCAAGGTATTCATTATCCATAAATTATGTGTGCAAACTGTTTAATATG
>CM076583.1:1101045882-1101271753 GCA_034641835.2 Pinus albicaulis
TCGTGAGAGGTATTGGATCAACCTCTATAGAGTCGGAAAATGGAAGCAACATTCACCTCAACAACATCCTATTTGTTCAAGAATTTACTTTCCATTTCAAGTCTAGAAGATAAGGGTGATAGAGTAGCTTTCATTGATGGAAAGGTTGTTGTATGGAGTAGAAACTCAAACATAGAGAATGCTAGAGTAATTGGTATTCGAGAAGGAAGACTTTACACGTTGATATCTCCTCTAACTCAAGCCTTGGTTCACATTGAAATTAGCCCATGTGAACTATGGCATAAAAGATTTAGTCATCTTCATTTCAAGATCCTCCCAACTCTAAGTTCCATAGTAGATGGAATACCTAAATTGAAAGAAGATCATGAAGGAGTATGTAAGGGATGTGCATTGGGTAAGAATACCAAGGGACCATTTGGAAGCAGTGCTTCACGGTCAAAAGAAATCTTGGATCTCATTCACTCCGATGTATGTGGCCCTATGACTCCTAAATGACTTGGAGGTCATCTATATTATGTCACATTTATAAATGACCATTCAAGAAAGACCCAAGTTTACTTAATGAAAACCAAGGACGAAGTATTTACAAAATTCCAAGAATTAAAAGCTGAAGTGGAGAACCTTACAGAAAGAAGAATCAAGATACTAAGATCCGATAATGGAGGAGAGTATACATCTAAGGAGATTATAGTATTCTGTAAGGAGTCTGGGATTAAGAGGGAGTTGATAATCCCATATAATTCTGAGCAAAATGAAGTTGCAAAATGAAAGAACCGATCCATTGAAGAAAGTGTAAAAGCAATGTTGCATGATCAAGATCTACCAAAAATTCTGTGGGGAGAAGCTACGAAGACAACAAAATATATTCAAAATCGAAGTCCCCATAGGTCATCGAACAATAAGACTCTTGAAGAAGTATTTATTGGGAAGAAACCAACTGTAGACCATCTCCGTATCTTTCCGTGGCCTATATATAGCCATATACCAAAGGACAAAAGAAAGAAGTTGGATCCATCAGGCATGCAAGGAAC
This sequence comes from Pinus albicaulis, assembly GCA_034641835.2. Classification (NCBI taxonomy): domain Eukaryota; kingdom Viridiplantae; phylum Streptophyta; class Pinopsida; order Pinales; family Pinaceae; genus Pinus; species Pinus albicaulis. The sequence continues at coordinate 1,101,046,914 of CM076583.1, forward strand.
ATTTGTTGGTTACAACAATTCCTTTAAGGTCTATAGAATTCACATAAAGGAAGGACACTATATAGAAGTTGAGATGTCATATTTGACGAGAGTATCACATTAAAAAAATCCAAGGAACTTCCAATGGACTCTGATGACGAAGAACTTCCAGTGTTTGAAGAAGAAGTTAACAGGGAAGAATAAGAATCTCATTATGAAGACAAGGGTCCCAGTGAACCCATTCAACCTCTGGTACTCCCCGAATCAAGAAAGAGGCCAAATTGGTTGAAATCTACACTACTTGATGCAGAAGGTCATGGGGCATCGAAAGGCTCATTTAGAGAAAGCAAGAAACCCAAGAGATATTCTGGGTATGCTGCATACATGACAAAACTAATAGAAGCAAAACCATTCACTTTTGAAGAGGCTGTCAATCATCAAGAATGGAAGGATGCCATGAATGAAGAGTATCAAACTATAATGAAGAATGGAGTTTGGGAGATCGTATCTAGGCCTAAAGACAAATCTGTGGTAACTTCCAAATGGATCTACAAGATCAAACATATGGCAGATGGGAGTATCAATAAATATAAGGTAAGATTTGTGGCTACGGGCTTCTCTCAACAAGAAGGCATTGACTATGAAGATACATTTGCTCCAACAACAAGGTATACATCGATTCATTCATTGGCCTCTCTGGCAACATCGATGGGATGGAACATCCATCATAAAGATGTCAAGACTGCCTTTCTGAATGGCACAATCGATGAGGAAGTCTATATAGTGCAACCCTTGGGATTTCAAATTAAAGACGTGAAGGCATATGTGTGCTGATTGAAGAAAGCATTATATGGCCTCAAGCAACCACCAAGGGCTTGGTATGCTAGAATGAATGCATACCTACAAAGATTACGCTTCACAAAAAGTTATGCTGATCCAGACCTTTATATCAAGGTTGTAGATGGAGAACCTGTAATCATTCTTCTATATGTAGATGATTTTCTCTTGACAGGTGTCGAAGGTCAAATTGAAGAATGTAAGAAGCAACTAGCAGTGAAATTTGTCATGAAGGATCTAGGGCTAATGCATTACTATTTGGTACTAGAAGTCTGGCAAGGACCTGATGAAATTTATCTAGGTCAAGGAAAAGTACGTGATCAAGATGTTGAAGAGGTTTGACATGATGGATTGCAAACCAATGACCACTCTGATGATCACAAACTTGAAGAGACTAAGGAGTTCCGAATCGAGCCCTGTGTATCCTTCCACGTACAAACCACTGATTGGCTCACTGATGTACTTAGTGAATTGTAGACCAAACATGTTTTGCAGTAAGCATTCTCAGTTAGTTCCAAGTGGAGACAAAGCATGATCATTGGATAGCAACAAAACATATACTCAGAGATCTGCGAAGAACTATCCACTATTGCCTGAAATATGATATAAGGAATGATGTCCACTTAATTGGATATACAGATTCCGACTGGGGAGGCAACAAGCAGGATCGAAAAAGCACTACAAGAGGATGTTTTAGTTTGGGATCCTCCATGATCTCATGGATGAGCAGAAAGCAAGACATAGTTGCTTTAAGTAGTGCTGAGGCTGAGTATGTTGCGGCCTGTGATGTAAGCAAAGAAGCGGTCTGGTTAAGGAAGCTGTTATCCGACCTATTCAAAGGATCGATGGACCCTACAGTGATACATTGTGACAACACTAGTTGTATATGATTGTTTGAAGACCCAATATTTCATGGAAAGACAAAGCATACAAACAACAAGTATCACTATATTCGGGAGCTAGTACAAAATGGTGTGCTGTAGCAACAATATATCTCCATCGATGAGTAGTTAGCTGACATGTTGACGAAATCTCTTCTTAATAAGAAGCTTGTGTACTTGAGAGACATGCTTGGCTTGGTTGATATATCCTCCCTAGTTGAGAGGGAGAGATAGGCACATCATTCTTGTCTTCACTTGGGAAGACAAAATGGAGGATTGGGTAACCATCTGGCTTCCGATACTCTTTGAGGATGAGGTAGGGCATCCAAGATAAGTGTAGTCGTGGACCGATATTCCTTGAGGACTAGCTATCCAAGACAAGAATAGCCCAAAGAAGGTTATACTCGGTGAACACTCAAGTGGAGTATGTACCTTGAGAGACAATGATGATTATGTCTATAAATCATTGGTTTCGACAACATTGTGCTATGATCTTGTGGAGAGATAGAGCTGTTAGTCAAGGCCTTGCTATGTGACAATGCTAGTTGGTATGATGCTAGACAAATGGGTTGCCAATCTAACTCTTCTTATGAGATCTCTTCAGATTGAGAATGTCCATGTACCTCTTATGAATATCTCCCTAGTTAAGAGGGAGTGTTGAAAAATGTGTAACTAGGTTCGGTCTTCCTAAGTATGAATTGTATTTTTGATTCTTGTAAATTATAAAATGAAAGAAAAATTATTATTATTATTTTGGAGCATGGGTTTCATGCTCAAGGTATTTTATTTTATAGGTTAAGCATCCATTGAGTGCTTCTAGGGTTTGTCCTAGGTCAAGAAATCAAAAGAGTCATTGTCGTAAGTTGAAGATCCCACTAGGCACATTGTAACTTGTAAAGAAAATTATTTGTCTTAAAAAGTGTTGGACTACCCTCCAAGACCAAGTTGGCATGGCAGCTAGCAAGTTGGCCTAAAGGAAGAGCCACGTTCTCCCTTGAAGAGCTTATAAATAGAAGAGAACTCGTCCTACTTGAAGCACACTCACTCATCCCTCATTCTAGCGAAGGAAGCGAAACGAGAAGGCAAGAAAGAAGAAGGAGGACGAAGAAGACTTGTGTTTGGGATAATTTTCTCTCACATGTGCTAAAGAGGACTAGGGTTTCTGCAACATATTTAGGGATTCCATCGACAAGTTCGATCTTGGAGAAAAGGAGGCAAAGAGCTCAAGCGAAGGTCACCAAGAGTGACTCTCAAGCTTCAAAAGTCAGAGAAAGGCAAGCGAAGGTTAGAGGAAAGCTTTAGAGGAAGATCAAAGTTCCCACGTGTGGCATCAACAATTGTAGGGAGGCCAAAATTTTAGGTCTGCAGTAGGAGGCCGAAAATATTGCAGTAGAAGGTCGAAAAGGTGCTACTGGAAGAGATTTGATTGGGTTTGACTAGATCGAAGTTAGTACATCATTCGAAGAGGTTGGTCTTAGTCTTGGAGGGTATTGGTCTCAGTCTAAAGGTCATGGAATTCATCAATTGAAGAATCTATAAGGAAGATAAGAGGTTTACGGGTTTTCCTCTCAAGAGGAGAGGTTTTTTCCCTGGCTTGCAACCCATATTTTGTGTCATTGTTCTTCTTGTTTTGGTAGTTTTTTGATGCTTCACACATATAATAATAAGGAACAAAGCTAACAAGTAAAAAAAAGAAAAGAAACACAAGCAATTATCAGTAACGAGAATTAATCATAATCATTGCCCCATTGAATTCTCAACAGGGAAATTACTGAACTTGAGAAAGATAAGACACAAGAACTAGCAAAATATAAGAAAGGGGAATTAAGAGAATAGAGGATCATAGTGGAATCCATTAAAGATTCTCTTGTTCCATTCGTTGCAAATTTGGAAACTTTCAAGGTTATGTATGACAAGTTAGTGAATTTGTACTCTGTAAGTACAACATGACAGAAGATGTCGTTGAGAAACAAGTTGTATAGAATGAAGAAATCAAAGGATGAGGATGTGACATCCTTTTTCACGAGAAGTCTCTTAACTAAGAGACCATCTTCAAGGACTCGAGGAACCAATTACTGATTCTGAAGTAACTGTCTATGTACTAAATGCATTGCCACCATAATGGAGCAAATTTGCAACAAGCATCTACTCCAAGAAGGATTCAACTCCCTTTGATGAATTGTGGGCGTAGTGCATATTGGAAGAATCAAGGATCATGGTCAAGGATGATATTGATCAGATGAGCAATCTCAAGACTTTCTAGCCGAGTCAAGAAGTTGAAGAAGGGAAAGTTTGGTAAGTCCAAGAAGAAAAACATGTCCAAGGTTCAATGCTTTAAGTGCAATGAGTTTGGACACTTTAAAAGGGATTGTCCAAACCAACAAAACAACATGAGAAAAGAAAGAACTGAAGCTCATGTAGTTGAAGCAGTGGGAGAACTTGAGAAGAAGGCAAAGAAGGAAGACGTAAAGGATCTTTGCTACTAAAGAAGGTTCACTAACTGTCAGGTTCTTTGTAAAAATTAATCTTTCTTTTAGGATAGTATATTTTTCATAACATCATAAAAAAAAGCATATGATAGTAGCATGTCTAGAATTTACGTGATTAAGTTGCTTTGTAGAGATAATCTAGATAAATGGATAAAAAGGCCATTTTGCATATTAATCATCCAGGCATTATCTAACATTATGTTATAGGAAGTCATCACTTAGGTGGATCATCATGATCTTTGAAGAACCATAATTATGAAAGGTTCTTGGAAGAGGCACTATGACAAAGGTTAGTAGACAATCTGTTATCCAATATAACACTTAGGTTTGTCTTTGAGTCAATTTGGTTAAGTTAGTTAGGGTTTTAGGTTTTTTTCAAAATAATCACATGTACAAAGGTCATCTTAGTCATAAAGCTAGTTTGTAAGGTCATTATGGGTATTAGTACCAGTCATCATAAAGAGAAAATCCAAAGTTTTATGTCCCTCGAGCTGATTTGGTCATCATTGTGAGTTTGACACTTTTGCACACTTCCGCAGCAAATCTAGTTCAAACAGGTCAAGATTTGCTATGGAAGTTCCTGACACTTCCATAGCAAATCGTCTTTTCCAACACAATTTTTGCTACGAAAGTTGGTTTTTTTGCTAAAGGTAGGGAAACTGTACAGAAATTTGAAAACTACTATGGTTAGAGGTTATTGGGTCATGATCACACCTTTTTGTCTTTATCTACCATTCCCAAAACGCGTGCACCATATAGCTGCTCATTCATTTTGTTCCCTTTCCACTTTTTAATAGATTTGCTGTCACAAACCTGATTTCATTTCCTTTCGAGTTGTTCTTGCCATCCATAAGATCGGTCTTGTTGTCTTGTTGGTTTATTTAGCTGTCTTTAGGAAAGGTCTGTAAGTGTCAGAGTTGGTCCACTGTCTTTAGGATATTTGCAGTTGTCAAAGAAGCAGCTCACTAAAGAAAAAAAAGCCCGAGGTGCATAAAACAAAACCAGAGCCAGTGAAGAAGAGGAAAGGCAAGGAGCTTGTAAAAGAGAAAAGTAAGATAGAGCTTTTGCAAGAGCAACTGAGGGAAGCTAGGACAGAGGTAATAGAATCAAAGTTGGAATTTGAAGATTTTAGAAAAGAAGTGAGCAAGCAACTTGATTTCTATGATAAGGTTGGGGATGAATCTAGAAGAATGTTAAAAAGGACAGAATGATGAAGCACTTGTGCAAGAGGAATAGATGGTTGCAAGCAGAGAGGAGAAGGTTGCAAGGTCAGGTCAAAGACTTAGAAGCACAACTGGAAATGGTATAAGCTGAATTGTTGAAGAAAAGCCTAAAAATGATTGTACAAACTGATGATGTTGCTCCATAAGTATGGTAAGATTACACATTTTTGACTACACTATGGCTTATGCTATTATACAGACATGTATAGGCTTCTATAAATTTTTTGGAGGTGATAGGATGAAAGTGCAAAATCTCAGGAAATTAGGTACTTTCGTAGCAACTCCCAAGCTTGAAGGCAAAAATTTGCTATGAAAGCGCTATAGCATTCCATGGAGGTAAACACCAGCTAAAATTTCAGAAACATGAGGGCTCAATGCATGTATTTAACTTATTAACCTCAAAGAAGACCCTGGAACAGTCAGAAAATTCAAATAATATGCAAAGGGTTGATTTTGACATTTGCTACCGAATTTCTGGAAATGATTGTTTTAGTAGTCAACTTCAAGCTGACTTTTTAACCAAATGGAAAAGAATTTTGGAAATTGAAGGAGGTTTTTCTTCAGCATGAGCCCATCTACAAAATTCTCTCTCAGTTTTTGCACAACCATCAGGGTTTGGAAAATACACATTCATCTTTGAGGCCTATTTTACAGACTTGTTGCAGAAATTTTAAAATTCGACTTGGTGGAGGTCCAACTCAGCAAGGTCAATATCCACGTGGCATGATGACACATCAACAATCCAGCACATTCAAAAAATCAATTGGTTGCATTTGAGAAGGGTTATTAAAAGAACTTGTTGAGCTATTTAATGAAAGAAGAGTCCTTTTTGTATTCAAACTCTATTGAAATAGAAATTATCCCTAGAAAGTCTCCATGTGATGTAATTCTATTAGAAATAGGTCTCTTAGGTAGGAATTCGAGGCTGACCCAAGTGGACGACCATTGTATGAAGGCCTCACTCTATATATGGTGGACTCTTTCACTTTGTTGAGGAGAGGAATGTTATGAGGATGCTATTATGTAATTTTTCTTTATCAAGCTAATACACATTTTACAACACTTGTCTTCAAAACCTGAGATTCTTCTTGGATTATGTATTTTTGTCTCTTTAGTTTGTATATTGTCATCAGTTTCATGGCACAATGATTATTTGGAATTCATAATTTTATTCTCCAATTTCCTTCATATGCTATGTTTGCTGTAAAAAGTAATGTTTTAAGCCAATTTGCCTCAGCTTCCATGGATGCAATTTGCTAGTAATAGAATTCCTTTAGCTGACTCCATGCCCAATGGTAGCCATCATACACTCTTCCACCTGCAAAAAGCACATAAAACATAAAAAGAGTTAGCCATCTGCAATATAGATCTTGTTTTGAGTATTCCATTGTTTTTTCTTTAAGAGAGCCCTCTTTGATTGGAAGGGCAAACTTCCAGTCCAAAGTGGTTTGAAATAGTTGTGATAGGTTGATAGTTGAACAACCCAACTTACTCCAGCCTGGTGATAACAAAATCCATGTAATGTGGAATCAATACTTGCTAAAGGGATGAAAGAATGTAATGGGGATGCAGGTTCTTTGTGAGATATATGGATAACTGGATGATCAGATGAAAGCATAGGATTGTATGCTGGATATAAAACTTTGGATAAGATTCATATGTGTAGAATCTTGTGGTAAGAAAGTTGGTCATAAAGTATGCTTAGGTATATGGATATATGATGTTTGAAAATAGAAGGATTTGACTTAAGGATGTATAAAGAATTTAAGATTTTCTCTAGAATATATATAATAATGATTAACATGCAGTATAGTATCCGGAAGAAAATTTGTAACTTGGTAATGAAGTTCGATCCTTGGGCACTTTGATGCCTAAAGGAAAAGTCATATGGAGATGGACCATGAGGATGTTGATGGAATGAGAATCATGATGAGGTAAGTTTGATTTTTCATTATTGTTGGTTATCTGGTTAACATATTATTTTGCTACCTGGAAGAGTGTTGCAGGAATACATGATGACAGTTGAAGAAAGTTCAACTATATGGATGGAAATGTATGAAGAATGCTGAGGAAAGCTCAATATCTGGTACTTGTCAACTATGAAGTGAAGATGAGTCTATCTGGGATTGAAAGGGTAGTTGCGCGAGAAGATAACATGAAGGTCAAAGGAAATCACTTTCATGAGGAAGCTATGATCAAAATTTGGAAAGGCTCAATGTAATGCCATCATATCAAAGAAGAAAGTGACGAGCAAGAAGATTGGCGTGGAACTTGTCACAAGAGAGAAGGTGGCTCCATGATACCTTGAAAGAAAGAAAGCTTGATGGTGCAGAGGAAAGAGGGAGCCGACCAACTATGAGGAACTGGTAGTTGATACTCTTATGAAGACACGCTGCAAGGCTTGTGATGGTGACTTCCCAAATAGAAAGGAAGTCTAGATCTCCTTTGATTTTGAAAGAGAGTAAAGGAGTCTCCTTCTATAGGAGCAAGATTCTTTCCTCGAGATTAAAGGAGAATAGGGATGTCCTCTCTGGTTGAGAGGGAGTGATGTTGGACATCACATGTGCATTCTCCTCTTCAGGTGATGAAGAGAGAATGACAAAGGATTAGATAAGCATCTGTAGTTTCCTTGAGGATAAAGCATCCAAGAAAGGAAAGGTACCAACACTCTTTGAGAATGGGATAGGAATTCAAGAGAAGAGTGGTCGAAGAGGACCAATATTCTTTGAAGACTCAAGTATGGAGATCCAAGATAAGAATAGTCCTAAAAGGACATACCTTGTGGACATCCATATGGGGTACGTACCTTGTAGAGGTAGAGTGGTATCACATGTAAAGCCTCCCAGCATAATGTTCTTGATTAAAGAAGAGCTTGTCTAGTTAGATCTCAGAAACAGTGCTGGTCATGATGATGCTTACAGTATGGTTTATCAATTTGACTCTTCTTGTGAGAACTCTTTAGTTTGAGATATGATGTTGTACTAGTTGTACAATTATGAATACCTCCCTAGTTAAGATGGAGTGTTGAGAAATGTAACTAGTTTCGGTCTTCATAATTGTTGTTGTACTCATTTCAATATGTATCCTATGTAACAAACAAGAAAATAAAAGAAAAAAATATTATAATTAAAGCATGGGTTTCATGCTATTTATTGATGGTCTTCTAGGTAAATGCATGTGCCATGTTCTTAATGCTTCTAGGGTTTGTTAGGTCTTAAGGTTTATTCTCATGAGTCAAAGGAGTCAACATCATGTTTATAAGAGCCTTCCGACCAAGATGTAATTGTAAAAAGAACTATTTTTGAGTCTAGAAAGTCTGAGAAACTCCAAAAGTACAAGTCGACCTAAAGGAGGGAATTCAACCGCTTGAGAAGGCTATATAAAGAAACAGTTCGACCTCATTTAACACACACTCACTCACAGGTTCGATCTATCAAGAAAGAGTTTGATCTAAAGATGGGAAGAAGGAAGAAGAAGAGCAAAGGTTGAGGAGAAAGAAGAAGGACGAAACTCTTTGTTTTTGGGATCAATCTCTCTCACATGTGTGAAGATCTAGGGTTTTTGGTGTTGCAGAAGTAGTTCGAAGTTGCGCAGGTCCAAGTTGCAGGAGGATGAAGTGCAATAACTTGTAGTTAGAAGAGAAAATTCTCAGTGTAGACCTCATTGACCTTGGGAAGAGCTGTCTTGCTATAGGAAGGTCTTAGGAGGAGGCTAGATTAGGGTTTATGAGGAAGTTGCAAGTCCGAAATTGCAGGGTCGAAGTAGCAGGGCAAGTTGCAGTATTGAAGTTGGTTGATGCAAAAACAGTGAAGGACTTGAGGAAGGGTCGACTTGGTACTAGGAGAAGGACTTGGTCTAGGGTTTGGGTCTTTGTATCTCATTTGAAGCATATTCTAAGAAGAGAAGAGTTTTTGGGTTTTCCCCTTGGAGGGGTTTTGCCCTGACTAAGAGCCTAATATCTATGGCCTCTATTGTTGCTGTTACGGTTCTTGATATTGTTTGATGAAAAGATCTAACTGAAGAACATAAAGAAGATAATTAAGTTTCACAAGTAAATATCAAGGTTAAAGGAAAATAAGATTAATAGCTGCCACTATCCATTTTCTAACACCAAGCGCCCCACCCTTCAATTCATAGGCAAGGGCAAGATATTCTGTATGGCTCAAGGTTGTTCAAAAATAAGGCCTGAAGCCATTACAAAAATATACTCAATATGATCTTAACATGCCACTTGTGGGAATTAAACTTGGGTGGAAAGGATAACAATGACCCTCCCAATCATCGAAGATAAACGCAATTGACAGGTCTTGATTAATATTTTATGTTTGTTTCTTTGTTATTTTTTTTTTTTTGTAAGCTTGGTAGGACTACATCTTCATCATGTCCGATATATCATCCCGATCACGACAGGGAATTGAATTGGTGACTTCACATCAAGGAGTTCCTTAACATAACACTCGATCACTGTCTATCCAAAACCCTGTGGACTATTGTAATTTTATTATTAATAAGATATAAAATTACATATTGTTGTTACATGTCTTGCATGTATTAAGAAATATAGGTAGATCTTGCCTAAAGGTGGTTGTGCCTTTACAAAAACCACCGGAGCATCAACTATAGGGTCGAAAATCCCCTAAAAAAACAATTGGGCAGAGCATCTAAATTGCAAATAAAAGGCATTGTTTTTCTGTTGTTTTTGTGTTTGCTTGCTTGTTTACTCCATTTAGACCATTTACCATAGTCGTTTCTCACATACTCTTTGATATGCACTGTCATCTCACAGAATTCGTTGTTGCTGTTCTATTGTTTCTTTTGCATTTACGTTTTATTTAACATTTCTAATATATGTTGTAGTTCTGCTTTGTAATTTATAATTTATCTTATTCTCTAAGTTTTACTTTCTCGTTTTCCAAGGAGAACTTCACGGGATGCCCCTCCCCCCCCTTCCCACTTCTTTGGAGTATGTGGACAATCAGTAGCCAGAATAGCAACTGGTAACCCAACAAGATAGAGCTTGACTTGAACCTTAATTGAGCTAGAACTAGAGACCTCACAACAAATTTTGCTTTGAAACAATTTGTTCGAACCGATGAGCCAACCCACTGGTCTTCTCTAAGTTTTACTGAGGTAACTTCAATATCTATAAATCTAAAGGAATGCATGCAAATGTATTTCCATTGCTGTGCTTGTTGTCTAGTGACTGCAATACATAGGAATTAATCCATCTATGCCTTTGCCTTTTGTTGCATGTGTGATTTGATGCCTCATCCCCTTTGATTTTCCCATATGTGTATTTAATTTGAGGCATTTCTTGAATGACCTAGAATTGAGTTATGATACCATAATTGATTTTGCACAAAGATTTGAACTTCAAAATAAACAGAGGATATAGTAGAGAGAATAATTAATGCCATATATCATTAATTTTGTTGCAAGAATACACAAGGATCGCTTAAGGTAGGCCACCCAAGTACACCAATGCATGTACGACTCTCATGCTCTCACTTATTATTTACAACACTTATTATCAAGAAATATGTTTGTTTGGAAGACCCCAAATGTGTGTGGATGGTAGATCCATGAACATGTCTTGATATATGGTCGTTTCTTGCAAATCCATAATCATTCTTGCTTCTTGCATAATTGCCTCTTGTATTGATTTTACAATGAATTGCTTTATGTCTGAAATCTTCGCAAGGGTAACAATGACCAAGAGAAATATTTTCATACCTAGAAGAGTGGGATGATCTTTTGAAGTTGTTATGTCTTGAAGGTGGTTCAATCCATTGTTTGATCCAGATTGGATCATTATAGTGTTTGTCATCCATCTCGATGCTTTCAGAGTGGAAAAAGTGGAGGAATCAATTGACGGGACCGTTTTTACTGGCGGGACCCAATTTGGCAAAACAAGGTCTAAAACTTTTCGGGAGTGTTTTGAGGCATCAAATGACGTTTTTTGGGGGTAAAACTTTTCCTTTCTAGCGTGTCTTCTACACACACAAACCTTTCCAATGACGTAAGAATTGTGTCAATCAGAGTCCATATGTGAAAGTTACGCCACTCAGAGGATGACCTTCTTGTTTTTTCCACCATAATTCGATGGTATGCCACGTCAACCCCCAATATTCATGGAAAAAGGGGCTAGCCACGTGATTATGACGTAGAAGACTCTAGAAGAGTCTATATTGTAACTTTGGTTAAGAGTTGAGGTAGTCAAACCCAACCACTAGTAGGCTATTGGGCTGTGTTATAACCAAACCACTAAGAGGAAAAGGGATTGCATTCTTTCGAGTGCATTTGTTCCATAGCTGAGCAAAAATAGCCAAGAGGGATAGGAGGTAGAGCACACAGAGAGGATTGGTGCACTGTAGTAGCCCACAGACCACATGCCATACTTCTTTGTACATGCAATCATATTTCCATCCAGAGAAAGAGAGCAAAGTAGCTTCACCTTCTAACTGGGTTTTTCTCCCGAAAGGGTTTCCCAAAGCATATCTTGTGTTAAATGTGTGTGAGCTTTTATTTTGCCTTTCTGTATTTTCTGCGTAATTTTAATTCACTTGTATGAACTATTATTAGTAAATCTACAGATCCAGAAATCTAATAAAATTGTAATAGTGTAGAATTTTAGATTTTTAAGTATAATTTTATCAGACCTGTTGTGATGACAGTTTACGGATCATTGTCAATCAACAATACTTCTTGAAGTAACAACATTTCTTGACTCCCTTTGAGTTTCTTCCTTTTGAGGCTTGGAACTTTTATCTTCTTCGCTTGAATATGCACTTGTATACCCAAGACCGGTTTTATCGCCTAATGGTCTTCGACAACTGGGAATGTTATCCAACACTAGCGAGCAGTTCAAGTTCTTATTGAACTTTTCAACTTCTACCCTCAATGACACAACTTCCTCTTTAAGCTTCTTACAATCTTCTTCTTTCTTCTTCATCTGGATCTTCATTACTTCCTCAATTTTTTTTGCTTCTTTAAGATGGACCTTTAAAGAGATATTTTCTTCATCACATTTTTCACCTAATTCAACACCCTTCTCAATCAAGGTTACAATTTTGGACTAAGTCACGACATCCTTTACCATGTCGAGCCTGAGTGCCCACTTCCGCTTCATCTGGATGGTTCTCCATGGTATCTTCTTCTTCTGAGCATAGTATTAAAAACCAGTTGGTTCAAACCAATAACTGGTCAAACAAGTCGGTTCATTGACTAGTCGGGTCAAATTAGCAGAAAAACCCGGTTAAGCGTGGTTTGTCACTCAAAAAAATCGGTTCGACCGGTTTAGGATGGAACCGACCAATTTATGGACAAACCGGCCGGTTCCTTCCTAAACCGGTCGGTTAGCTGCCACGGCCGTAGAGGGACCCACCGGACGCAGTTTTGGAGGGAAAGCTAGGGTTGTTTCCCTCCAAAAACACCCTCCCTAATCTTTTAAAAGGAGGTTACCCTTCTCATTTGTCTCACACATCTCATTCAGAGCTTTTGTGAGTTTGATTGATAGCTTGGAGAGTGTTGAGTTTTTGCTAGAGCAGTGATCTTGGAGGCTTGGAGTTGGAGTTGGAACTATTTTGGAGATAGTTTGGAGTTGTCAGTAGAGTTGGCATCTTCAAGACTAGGCTAAGGAAGCTAGTTTGCATTCCCAGGAAAGGATTTTCACTTGAAAAATTCCCCATTTCACTGTTGTCCATGTATTGATTTTTTTGGTTTCAACAATGCTATTGCTATCAAATATCTAGTTCTATGCTATCAAATTTTGTAGGCTAGAATGTGCATTTCTTTTACTAAATTTAGCTTTGGTTTTCCATTTATCTTAGATGCATTTTTTTTTAAATGGCAGATTTCTTTGCAAATTTTAATTATTTCAAGTCAACATGGCTCCAAAATCCAAGGACAGTGCATGGGGTTGTTGTGATGTGATTGATGGAAAATGATATGCAAATTTCACCATAAACCTATTGGAGGTGGGGGTATTATCAGATTGAAAAAACACTTGGCTGGGATAAGAGGCCAAGTAAAGCCATGCGAAGCACCAAATGAAGGGTTAGGTTTTGTTAGGGCATAATACCTTTCCAAGTTTGAAAAGTTTGAGGAGAATAAGGCTAGGGAGAAGGCCATCCAAGATGAAATTGCAAGGAAGAGGGAATTAATAGAAGCCATGAAAGAGAGTGGGTATGATGATTATGAGATTCAAGACTCCTCTTCTATCCCTTCCACCAATGACCCCTTTCACTATGTTCCTCCTCTTGGCCAACAATCAAAAGCAACAAAGAGACTAAACATCCAGAGTTATTTCTCATCCACTGCTAATCCCACAGCCACTTCCTCCCAACCATGTCGTCAACCCACTTTGGATTAACATTGGAAAAATCATTGCAAATAAACTTCTTATCAATACATTGCGAGATGGTGGTATGATGCATATATCCCATTTAATGCTGCTTGCTCACCTTATTACCAAGCTATGTGGGGCTCTGTTATAGCTGCAGGAAAAGGGCTTCAAAGGCCTTACTGTGCATGACTTGAGGGGAACTCTTTTGCAAAAAGAGATTTCTTCCATTGATGAGTATTTGGCTGAGTATAGAGATTCATGGTTCAAAATAGGTTGTTCCATCATGTCAAATGGATGGGCTGATGGAAACAACCACACTATCATTAATTTCCTTGTTTCTTGCCCTCAAGGAACCATGTTTTTGAGATCAATTGATGCATCTAATAAGGTGAAGAATGCAACCCTTCTATTTGAGCTTTTGGATGACATTATTCAGGAAGTGGAGGAGCAGAATGTTGTGCAGGTTATCACAGATGATGCCTCAAACTATGTTCTTGCTTGAAAGATGCTTGAGTCCAAATATAGGACCATATTTTGGACTCCATGTGCTGCACATTGCATAGACCTCATGCTTTAGGACATAGGCAAAGTGGAGTGGGTAAAAAACACTGTATAGCATGCCAAGTGCATTACAAAGTACATTTACAACCACTCATGGGTATTGAGCCTATGAGGAAAAACGTTGGGGGCAAAGAGATTGTTAGGCTTGCAATTATGAGATTTGCAACTCACTTCCTCACATTGCAATGTCTCAATTCTCAACAGAAAAACCTGAAGAAAATGTTTTCTTCTGATGATTGGACTGAATCTCGGTGGGATCGTAGACAAGATGGCAAAGACACCAAAAAGAAAGTTTTTGACAATTATTTTTGGAAAAGGTCTGCATACCTTGTAAAAATTACCGAGCCCCTTGTTAAGGTGCTAAGGATGGTGGATGGGGAAAAATTGGCAGTGGGCTACATTTATGAGGCTATGGATCAGGCAAAAGAGCAGATACGGGCAGCTTTCAAGTACAAGTTAGCTAAATATGGCCGTATATGGAAGATCATTGATAACAGATGGAACAATCAACTCCATCGTCCTATACATGCAGCTGGGTATTTTTTGAACCCAAGGTATCATTATAAAGCTCGACTAGGAGATCTGCTGGATGGGGAGGTCAGAGCTAGATTAATTGATTGCTTGGAGCACATGGTCCCTATCCATGCAGACCAGTTGGAAATACATAGACAATTTACTCTTTTCAGTATAGAAACTAGTACCTTTGGAAAAAACTTGGCAAAAATGGCAAGAGATGTGGATCAACCAGGTAAGCAATTCCAATTTGTTTTTCTTTTCAAGTTAAATTGTTTGTAACTAAGTAATGAAATGAACTAAGTTACTAATTAATGTCTTTTTCTTTGCAGCACATTGGTGGGAGTCATTTAGCGGTCAATGTCCTCAGTTGCAAAAGTTTGCAATTGGATTCCTTAGCCAAACTTGCAGTGCTTCAGGTTGTGAGTGCAATTGGTCTGTTTTTGAGTGCATACACACGAAGAAGAGAAACTGTTTGGAACAAAAACGATTAAATGATCTTGTCTTCGTGCTATACAACCTTCGACTAAGGCTGAACCAAATGATGAACAAAACACCTGATCTAGATCCCATTGTGTTGGGTGATATTGATCCAACATCAGAATGAGTGGAGGAGACTGAAGATCCAACATTTGAGGCTGATTTTGATATTGACATGGCATTAGCGGGGGATGAAGCAGATTTGGTGGCGCCATCAAAACCGGGATTAGTAGCTGCATCAAGGAAAGGCTAACAACGGATGGAAGGCACTAGTCATGCAACTCGATTAACTCGTGCTTCCATTAGCTCCTCTTTTGTTGTTATTAGTAGTAGTGCTACTGAGGTTGCAGATAAGGCTAAGGCATCCTCAGACTCCTGATGATGTCTATGCAACTCCTGATGATGATCCTGTGTCTAGTAGTGGTGATGAATTTGATGATTGATCAGGTGTACACTGTAGAGTCTAGACTTGTAGTCATGTAGTAGGCTAATGGCCTCATAGCTTGAAGCATTGTTGTTGGACTTTATAGGCCATTTGGAGCCTCATTGCTTATGTATTTTGTCGATGATATATATTGCACTCAATGCCATTTTGATATATTCACCTTTACATGGTATATAAATGAGCAAACTTTGTGTATGTTATCTCTATTGGCTTGGAATCATGGTTGCAAATCTTAAAAATAGTTTTTTTAATTAAAAATTAATTAGTTAATGTATTGTTTTAAAAACCGGTTCATTGAGATTTGACTCATCCCGATTTGACCGGTTTTGGTTCGAAACCTGGTTCATTAGGTCCACCGGTCTGGTCAGATTTAGGCCAGAAGCCATTAAATCTACAAATAACAACCTTGGAATGGAGGGAAAAGAAGAGAGAATTTACCTTAGGAAGATTAACTTCCATGGCTGATACTTGTTCCATGTTGAGATTTTGTGTATTTGGGGTAGCATCAGTTGTGCTCTAGCTCCCAAACTTTGTGGAAGGACTAGAGTTCACCTGATCTACAAGACCCAAAAATGGATTTGGGAAATTTCATCTGGTTTAGGAGATATTAAATTAATTAATTATTTTAATGTATTTCTTCAGTTAAAACCTAGGGAACCTAAATAATTAAAGTGAATTTAATTAAACATGTGATGAAATTGTCTTAAGTCACACGGATCAAGCTATCTTTTAATCTTAGCCATTGATTCAAGATTTGATCATGGCTGTTGATTTGTCAATGAGAAAAGTATAAATGAAAGGCTTTGGGTCATTTGTAAAGACACACAGAGGCAGAGCACTGAAGCTAAGCTGAGATTCTAGGGTGGGGTTGCTAAGAATTCTCAGAAGTGCTTCAGTTGCAGAGAGGGGAATTTAGAACAAGGGGATGATCTGATCCTAGGGTCTAGAATACACAAGAGGCAGAGGACAGCGTGGAAGAAGGCAACAACAACAGGGACAACGTAATTTTTAGGAGACCCTTCAGGGGTTACGCAGAGACCCTTAGGCGCAGCGTAGTGACCGAGTCACCCATTCTGGGGTAATGCAGTCCCTTCCGGAGCAGCGCTGAGGGTTAGGAGGCCATCCAAGGCTGACGCAGAGGCTTTTAGGAGCTTCAGAGGCTGACGCAGAGCATTTTAGGGGTTTCAGAGGCTGACACAGAGCATTTCAGGGGCAGCTTTGGGGTTACTAGGCCTAGATTTGGATGAGTCCTATAAATCCCGTTTGAGGGTGTGGATCAGTCATTATTGTAGCCCTAGATCAGCCAAAGAGCTGTAGATCTAGAGTTTTCTCTGTTGAGTTTTCCAAATCTGGAACCCAGATTTGTATATTCAGAAATATTCTTAATATAGAACCCTCCAGCAGCCAGAGACCAGTTTTCCCACCTTGGGTTTTTCCGGGGACCATTTGTCCAGAAATAACTGTGTCACTTTGTCAATGTGTGCATGTGCTTATTCTAGATTTGAATTGGTAGAGATCTGTTATGTGTTTTGCTTCGATTTTAACTTGAATTTATTCAGTTAATAACTTGCATAAGCAGGAGGAGCTTAACCGGATTAACAATATTAATTTCTGCATAAGATTTAAGATTCAGAAATTTCTACATGGTATCGAAGCAATTGTAAATCTAGGAGGTTCACCACCTGAAGAATCTGAAAGATCTAGCTGCAGAAAGCAGCTGGAAAAGCAACAGAGAAGTAGATCTGAAGGGACAACGCAGTTTTCAGGAGTAGATTCACGCAGAAGGAAGGGTGACACTGTTCAGCGTTGTGTCCTAGCAAGCCCACGCAATCATTGCGCAGAGGCAGCTTAGAAACAATGCTGGGTGGGTCTGAAGCTAGCCAGTGTGATTCAGATCTGAATCTGTCAGATCTAGAAAAGACTGCAGAAATTCAGAAGAGCTAGCGGGGTTAAAATTTTGAAGTTTTCAGACTTTTAGCCTTAGCACAAGTGACAAAGATTGGGAGGAGATCAGCTTCTCAGAAAGTTTCTTGCCAAAGGAAACTTAGAGTTTGATTAGAGGATCGAAGAAGAAGCTGAATCATAGTTGATTTGGTAGATTTCAAAGGAGGGAAATCAAGTGTTAGAGGGAGCAGAAGGCACCTGTTTCACCAAGGGCCTTAGATCCATTTCTCTAGCAAAGAGAAAAGGAAGTTTCGACACATTCTGAGCAGATGGCTCCTCATGGACTGCGTGATCAGGATAGGCTAGAGGGCCTCTCAAACTTTTCGGTTTGGAAGGCAAGGATCCTGATTGTCCTCGAGGCGTACAATCTAAGAGACCATGTAGAGCAGACTCTGGCCACACCAACAGATGCGGATCTCCTACAGAAGTATAGGGAAGCTGCTGGACATGCTAAGCGGCTGATAATGGACAGTATCAACGACCATATTGTACCACACATAGCTGAGAAGAAGACAACTAACGAAATGTGGATGGCCTTGACTTCCCTGTATGAGGGAAAATCCGTCCAAAGGAAAATTCTGTTGGAGACCCAAATGAGGTCATTCATGATGGCCAAGGGAGAAGACATGGAGCACTTCCTCTTCAGATTACAGGAAATCACGGATCAACTGACTGCAATGGGTGGAACCGTAGATGATGCAGTGATAGTCAGGACTGCCCTCAATGTAGTCACGAATGAGTGGGAAACCTTTGTCCAAAGTATCTTAGGCAGAGTGGACCTCCCAAATTGGGACAACTTGTGGTCAATTCTGCGGCAAGAAGAACTACGTAGATTCACCAAGAGGCAGCACAACCCTGCGTTGAGCAAAGTAAAGAAGGAAGATGAGGAAGATGCAGCCTTGGCATCGAAGAAGCAGCCAAAGAAGAAGGATCTTTCAAAGATCAAGTGCTTCCAGTGTGGTGAAATGGGACATTTTTCCAGCCATTGTCCAGAGAAGAAAAATGACAAGGAAGCATTTTTTTCCAAGGCAGTTGTGGCAGATGATGGGTCAGGAGATGATGCAGCCATGAGTGCTCATGAACCATGGAGGTGGGGTGACATGGACATGTAAAAGAGCTACATGGAAGAAAGGCGAGATCCTTGAGCAACTCATCTCTTGGATCACAAGCGAGCTACAACAGCCTTAAGACAGTAGCGGGACAAGTGGAGCAGTGGGTGCATAGATCACAGATGAGGCAGAGGCAGAGGCATATCTGAAGACTGGGAGGAGCATCGCAGAGTAAAGCAGCAACAACGTAGAAGCAGTAGCAGCGCATATGCTGTTGTGACTTCAACAGCGCAGAGCAGTGTTGCTTACGCAGTGCAGAGCTGCAACAACGCAGAAAGCTTCAGAGGGACAACGCAGTGCAGCAACAACGTGATAGATTTCAGCACAAGGAGTTGATGTGACTTCAGTAGTGCAGAGGGAGTCTGATTACGCAAGCAGAGCTATAACTGTGCATCGTTCTTTAGATGCCAGCATAGATCTGTAGCCTATGGAGCTTTAGTGATAAGCATGGAACCCATCAGACTTGTTTGTCAAAGATTGGGCAGGAGATTCAGTTGTTTCTCTCAACAACTGAAGTTGCAGTGCAACAGATCAACAATAGCAGTGCTATGAGCAACACAGATGCAACATATTGAGAGTGAGCTGTAGTACAGAAGTTGCAGTGGCAGTGGCAGAGTCATGGGAAGCAATACAAAATGGCAGCAACAGTGTAGAGTTGAGTGGCAGGAGGCCAAGCTTCAGCAGCATAGAACCAATACCCACAATCATGTAATGCATAAGTGTGATGTATAGCTAGAGCACACCCTTGATGCTAAGAGGGAGTGTTGAGATTTTGTGTATTTGGGGTAGCATCAGTTGTGCTCTAGCCCCCAAACTTTGTGGAAGGACTAGAGTTCACCTGATCTACAAGACCTAGAAATGGATTTGGGAAATTTCATCTGGTTTAGGAGATATTGAATTAATTAATTATTTTAATGTATTTTCTAAGTTAAAACTTAGGGAACTTAAATAATTAAAGTGAATTTAATTAAACATGTGATGAAGTTGTCTTAAGTCACACAGATCAAGCTTTCTTTTAATCTTAGCCATTGATTCAAGATTTGATCATGACCGTTGATTTGTCAACGAGAAAAGTATAAATGAAAGGCTTGGGGTCATTTGTAAAGACACACAGAGGCAGAGCACTGAAGCTAAGCTGAGATTCTAGGGCGGGGTTGCTAAGAATTCTCAGAAGTGCTTCAGCTGCAGAGAGGGGAATTTAGACCAAGGGGATGATCTGATCCTAGTGTCTAGAATACACAAGAGGCAGAGAAGAGATCAGCTCAAGGACAATGCAGAAGAAGGAAACAACAGTAGCAGGGACAACGTAATTTTCAGGAGACCCTTCAGAGGTTACGCAAAGACCCTTAGGGGTAGCATAGTGACTGCGTCACCCATTCTGGGGTAACGCAGTCCCTTCTGGAGTAGCGTTGAGGGTTTGGAGGCCATCCAACGCTGACGTAGAGGCTTTCAGGGGCTTTAGAGGCTGACGCAGAGCATTTTAGGGGTAGCGTTGGGGTTTCTAGGCCTAGATTTCGCTGAGTCCTGTAAATCCCGTTTGAGGGTGTGGATCAGTCATTATTGTGGCCCTAGATCAGCCAAAGAGCTGTAGATCTAGAGTTTTCTCTGTCGAGTTTTCCAAGTCTGGAACCCTTATTTGTGTATTGAGAAATATTCTTAATAATAGAACCCTCCAGCAGCTAGAGACCGATTTTCCCACCTTGGGTTTTTCTGGGGACTATTTGTCCAGAAATAATTGTGTCACTTTGTCAATGTGTGCATGTGCTTATTCTAGATCTGTTATGTGTTTTGCTTTGATTTTAACTTGAATTTATTCAGTTAATAACTTGTACAAGTAGGAGGAGCTTAATCGGATTAACAATATTAATTTCTGCATAAGATTTGAGATTAAAAAAATTCTACATTTCAGTTGTTCCACAATATGTAAGGGCCTGGATTGTTTTGGATCTATTCTGCTGGGGTAGATGTATTCCCATTCACTGCATCCTTGAAAGAGACATAACTGTTAGGGGCACCACCGCGCAGTCTCAGATTCAAGACTATGGTTGAGTTCCTTGAAATGTAGTAATCGTTTAACTAGGAGGAGTCCCGAAGCAATCTCCCTTGATATAGAAGGCTTTGAAGATAAGCAGGTATGCGCCATCTGCACTTGATGCTCTGTTTCAAATTATAAACAAAGTGTGTTATCCTAATCCAGAAAAGGGAGGATTTGCTGCCTATATTCTTAATGAAAATTTGGAAGGAATACTGTCTCTACACTTCCTGAGGATAATTTGTCTCAGACCAGCATGAGCGACTGAGTGAAAATGTGAAAAAGTCTTCCCTATTTGCACAAGCATCATCTTTGCCTTAGGTCGCATAACCCACGTTGCAGAGCAAAATAGGGTATCTGGAACAGAGAAGACAAAGGAGTCGAGAACTAGCCCAATTGTGCATTCTCGCCACGACAGTCTCGAAATAAACAACAATCAACTAGTGAAAACGTATTTTGGATCCATTGACTAGCAATGGGCCATGACTGTGGGTGCAAAACTTGACCAAGCGTATGAGGACAATGCCAAAGATTGCCTTCTCGAGCCCGCAGGGTTCTTTAAAAGCCTGAAATAAAAATTGCCCAAATTGAAAACTGTTTGCCCCTCTGACGACGACCAAGAGAAAACTAGTATCTGAGAAACCAGAACATTGTGCAACCTCGGAACCCCAAAAGAGCCCAAGACCTTCAGCGACGGAGGGGTGGAAAGCATAGCCATAGAAAGACTTAGACATCAACACAGGCTCCATCGTTTTCAAGCCAACAATTATTATCATTAGGACAATATGTTAAGCAATATATTGCATCACGTGACAAAATTTTTTATATCGAAAGGAGATCAATTATTATTTCTTTTGTTGTACACACAAATTCCTGAAAGATAGACCATGACTCAACTTTCACTTTTAAGGAGATTTAAGGTCAAGGGATGTAATCTAGTTCCCTTGGTGGATACTTGATGACAAATTTCACATATGAAAAACAAGAGTTCATAAAATATATAACGTTTATTAATATGGCACAAGATAAACTCTAATTCCTACAATTATAACAAAATGGAAGAAAAATGGTATTAAATTTACATCATTCATCCAAGCATCACTTCATCAATCCAAGAAAGTCTCCATGCAAAACATATTCTCTCTAAGACAATTCACTACCCTAATGAGCCATTTTGTGCAAAAGAAGGAAGAGAAACTAACGTGGACTCTTTGCAAGACAAATATTTGAGTGTGGCAAGGATTCACTTAATTTGTCTCCCATCTATTTATAAGAGGGTAACCAAGTTGAATTGGGTTAACTTACAAGTAAAAGCCTTGAAAATGATTTTAAGTGTTTGCAAGGTGAGCATGTCACAAGCTGACCTATAAGATAGATCTCAAAATGATAAAACATAATAAGATGCCTCCTTTTTCTCCATACGTGTGGGAAAAGAAGCTCCCCAACATGACATCAACCTCATAAATTTAGTATCTGCATCAAGCGATGTGCTAAGAAGGGTCCAAGAATGCTCCTCACTCCAAGTCATCTCATCAATATGAAAAGGTGCATCTCCAAGCCATAACACCTCATCCATACATCATTACTCTAGGTCTTGCAAGGGTGATGTTGCAAGCCTAGGGCATGACATTATCATCAAGGAGTTTACCAACCCTCCAAAATAATCTCAAGTTATCATCATCATCATTAAGGCTCTGGAACAAGGCAACGACCATCAAGGATGTGCAAGGCCAACTTGGGGTTGTCTTGGGTCCTTTGGGGTATATCATCACTCGTTGCAATGTCCTAGCTTTTGCGCTTAGCATTTCAACTCCTAGAGGTGTGGAAGGTATCAAACAACAACGTGAGGCTTCTTGAATAAGCAATGTGCATCTTTGTGGGGAAATGTTGAGGTTGCATGTTTATAAGTGCTCTCATGCTGGGCTAGACATCTTTTTCAAGGGGATTGAAGAGTGTCAAGCCATCCCTCAAGGGATATCCAATGTATGTGGTAATGAACATCTACGACATACTGTTAAGGTTAAGTGAGATCAACATCATTAGGTAAAGAAACGATAAAAAGTATCATAGTGGACCATGTTTAATGCTAGAGGCACAAAAGTACTTCACACAAGCCTTGTCTTCATATGTCTCTCTAGTTGATGATTTGTAAACAAGTTACAACTTACCACACTTATATTTGGGATGGCTATGTAAAGGCCCAAGTAGGTGCTTTCGACTGTAATGGGAACGACAGTTCCTAGGTCAACACATCAATCCAAATGTGCATGTGATAAAGGTGATCGTGGAAGGGGATTGACTTCAAGGAAGATGCCATCGTTTTGGTACCAATTGAATGAGCTCCAACATCATGAGTGTAGTGGTATGAAGGGGGAGCAATCATGGGGCTTGAGTTATCCCTTTTGTAGGCGTAATTTTACCACCCATCTGGTGGGCCTTATACTTTCAATGTTTTTCTCCTTTCTTGCATAGCTTGGGTAACCATTTTGCTTGATGCATTCTGATGCCCCTAAAAGATGTAGTAGTTTATCACCCATCGGGGGTTGGGATATGCCTAAGTTCCTTTTATTTAGATGGAGCATGATATGCTAGGAATCAGGTGAAGGCTAGTGAGGGGAGTAGAGCTTGGATATGCCTAAGTTCCTTTTATTTAGATGGAGCATGATATGTTAGGAATTAGGTGAAGGCTAATGAGGGGGGTAGCGCTCAGGCTAGGATTTTGTCCACAAACTATTAATTGTCCCAACCATCTTTTTTGCAATTTATACTTTTTTTTTCCCAGGAAAAAAATCGTAAATTTTCATTAATGAAAAGAAAAATTACATGTTGCATTTTCGGCATATCATCTATGCAATGATCAAGTATAACAGTAATTTCCAAAATTATACATTGTTCCTTCATAGCATATCAGCGATCATCTATCACTATCTAGTATCAATATATACAATTTACAAGAAGTACATATAATAATAAAAGCCGCCACTGAGATAGTGTCAAAAACCAAAAATATGCAGTCAACTAGACTGCTGCTGGTTCCTCCAAGTCTTCAATAAATGGCCTATGATAGTATTGATAAATCTGGGAGCCCGTATGTTCTGTGATGTGCCATCTGCCCTAGTCTAACTGCGAGGCTTCTTTGGATAATTGATCAACCACCTGATTTCTTTGCCTATAAATGTGAGAGACAGTAATATGATCAAAATATGCTTTAAGTGTAAGGACCTCATCCAACAATGCTCTAAGAATGTGTGTATGACAATGTGATTTTAGGTTGAACTAGTTAATAATGATTTTAGAATCCCCAAAAATCTGTATCCTGTTGCATTCATGTTCCCTGGCAAAAAGAAGTAGTAGTCTAAGGCTATTAAGCTCCACATAATTATTGGTGCCTAGGCCAAGGCCCATCTTGAGGTGGAAATGATGAAGATTGTTTAAGTGAAGAGTCGCACCCCCACCACATCCCTGATTATTGGCTGCACCATCAAAATATGCCCATGGATAATTATGATCGATCTGTTCTGGAATAATAGTTCTGATGTTGTTATCAATAACATCATTAGGAATCATAAGGTAAATGGTGACAATGAGCCTGCTTATGTGTTCCCAATCCACGGCCAAATTCATGAAGATGATTTGGTTCCAAGCCATCCAAATACCCTAGGCAATGAGCAATGGGAGGTTCCGGTTTTTGGATGGTAGGGATTCCTTCCACCAACTATCCCAAGCCTCCTATACAGAATTACCCCGCCAAGAATTAGAACATCCCACTGTCGTGCATGTGATCTGCCAAAGAGGTATTATGGCCGAGAATTCAAGGAAAAGGTGGTTCACATCTTTCGCATGAGAAAGGCACAGACTGCATCTAGAAGGACCATAATGAGAACGTCAGGTGAGGTTGTCTTCTGTCGGGATGCAGTTTGTAAGAATGCAGCACATCAATAATCTTGTTTTAGGTGGTGCCTTCAGTTTCCATAGAAGTTTCCACCACCATTGTGTAGCCAGAGGATCCATGGAACGACAGAGCGAAGTGTAGCCATATTTGGGAGTATAGAGACCACTGGGGGCAATTGCCCATATAATTTCGTCCTCTCGGAAAGTTAATCAGATATTAGTGATTCTGAGGGTACGGATGTAGCGATTCCACTCCAACCACCAATGTTAAGGGATGTCAAGGGTCTGTGCAGATAGCCATGCCTGTGAATCTCAAGTAGTGTTGGGGGGATCCGCAATCTGTGATAAGAAGAAAATACCTGATCTGGCCAAATGTTGGGTAATACCATCCGACAATCTGAAATTGTTACGACTCCCCGACCAGGCATCCACTCCAATCTTGACCTTCTCCCCAGAGCCAATGCGACGCTAGTCCATATTTGATGAGGTGGATGGATCTGGAGATGGCCTTCCAAATGATCGATGCGCTGTGTGGAGGCATTGTACGCCCTCTGATCCAATCCATAGTAGAAAATGGTGCAATGTATTTAGCATAGGTAACTCGTTGCCACAAACTATTTCTGACGAGGAGATGCCAACCCGTCTTAGCCGCAAGAGCAGTTGCAAAATGGTTTAGATCCTTGAGTCCCCAACCGCTCCAAGCTTTTGGTTTTGTAATCTTTCTCCAAGCGATCCAAGCATAGGGACGTCCTTCCTTTTTGCCTCTCCATAAAAACCATCTACAGATCATTTAAATTCTGGAAGTCACTCGTTTGGGAATCCAAGCCAATGCCATCCAATATACAAGGGTTGCTTCCAGGACTGATTTAATAAGAACCAATCTGCCAGCTTTGGAGAGCCATCTTTGTTGCCAAATGTTGATCCTACGATCAACTTTTGTGATAAGCCAGTTCCAGTCTTTGATGCGGTAGTCATTTGGCAGAAGATGGAATCCAAGGTAATTCAAACCCTCATCCAGGCGCTTGCACTCAAAGTGAAAAAGTCCCAGAGCCTGTCTGCATTCGTTGACTGAGCAACGAACCATAATAATGGTGGACTTATGATGATTAGGGCTCATACCAGTCGCCTTACTGAATAATTTGAGGATATTATGAAACTATGAGTTATCCCGGCAAGAACCATTCAAAAAGATTATAACATCATCAACGAACAATAAATGAGTCAGTTGAACCAAATCATTAATAATGATCCCTTGGATAGAACGTTCATCTTTGGCCTTGTTTAGAATGGAGGATAATCCTTCCATAATAAGAAGAAACAACAGAGGGAAGAGAGGGCATCCTTGTCTGAGGCCCCTCCGCGCATGAAAGAAATCAATAGTAGCCCCATTTATCAGAATACTAAATGAGGCATTGGTGATGCAACCCATAATCCAATTTGTGAATGCAGGAGGAAATCCAATATGAAGAAGTATAAGGTTCAAATAATCCCAGTTGACACAATCAAAAGCTTTGGCCAAATCAATCTCGAGGATGGTAGTTTTAAGATTCCTGAGTTGGATGGAATGCAGAGCCTCCTGTGTAGTGCCAATGGCATCATGGATTTGTCTATGATGAAGGAAAGCAAATTGTTCTTGTCCAACATGGGTGGATGGGATGGGCTTAATTGTTGAATCTTTGATTAAACTGAGAGGGGGGGGTGAATCAGTTTAATACATGCATTAGCCTTTTAAATTTTCACCAAAGTTATTTACAGCTTAATATGTGAACAATCTTATTTGCAGCCAATATTAATTTATTGTGACACCATACTTAAGTTGAAAGAAGCAAGCAATTAAGCAGATTGAAATAATCACATCAACACATAAGAAGCACACATAGAGACAACAGATGTAAGTGGAAACCCATAAAGGGAGAAAACCACATCTTATTATTGTTGTGATGCAAAGGCAAGCTCCAACTCCCTCTCACCACTGTTTTTCTACAGGCACCAACCTACAGGAGGCTCCTACCTCAATTCTGCAAGCTACAACTTGCAAGGAAGCACCAACTCCCTTAAATTTTCTGCAGGCACCAACCTACAGGAGGCTCCAACCTCAGTCAGCTACAACTGACAGCTATCAAGCTGCAACTTGATAGGGAAGCTCCAACTTCCTCAATTTAACAAACTGAATGTTTGCTGATTTACCTCTGATATCAGCTCTGTTTTGTAGCTTCTCTTTCTGCTCTTCTTTTCTTGATCTTCTCTGCTTCACTCTTCTGTATTCTGCCTTCTCTTTATTTACTCTCTCTCTCTCTCTTGTGCATATCAAATTGATATTATATATAGAGATTCTCACATGACTGTTTGTATTTCTCAAGGAATTTGGAGTGAACAGTCATGACTCTTTGGCTTCTGTCTTCTTATTCCTTTATCCAACTCAATTTTAAAATTATAACAATATGTACAAATTTCCATGCTACAGTGGGATTTTCTTTTCCTTAGGATACTTGCCTTTGCATCACAAACAATAAAAAAAAATTAATTACAACATTTACATTTTAATTACATATTTCAATTTCACTCAGCTCCTTTTCTGGATTTTGGCTTTACTGGATTTGTCTTTTCCTGCTGCTGTTAAGAACCTGTTCTACATACTCTTTGTTTACTGTCATCTGCATATTCCCTGTTTTCTGTGCTTATTCACCTGTCCAACTCATTCCTGTACATATTTATGTTCACTGAGCTTTCATTTCTGCACGCTCTCCTCTTCTTTTCCTTTTCCATACACATTCATCCAACCTTACTCTCCTATTTGTTTTCTCCTGTATTCAGTTCCTTGTTCATTCCAGTTATATAACAGCTGTATGTACGGCTGCCTTTTAATCAAAACTAAAATAACTCTCAACGTTTCATAAACCCTTTTTAACCACACGGATATATCAGTGCTAACAATCTTTACCATAGATTATCAACAGTATAACCTTTGGTTTAATCAATTCTCGGCCTGTACATATATTAACCCGCGTTCACATATTCCTTTATTACAACGTCCTTCAATTATTAACGAAATCCTACAGCAATCGGCATTCCTTTATTAACTCGTAATCCTTAGTCAAACAGTCCCGATCAATTAGAACTTTGGCTTGGGACCCACACGTACAACTCATTTGCCAATCGTGGAGTTAACACTCAACCATTCGTATGTGCCTTATCATATATATATATATCAATCAAATCACAACGCTCCGTAATATAAATTGAACCATGCAACATATTAATTCAGAGGCGGTAAAGTTCCGCGGGGGTAGCAGACTCGGGCAGATAGCGGAGGGGGACCCCCCCGGAATAAATGACGTCATCCTCAGCTGGGCCCATGCTTTACATACTCCATTATATATATATATCTATGCGTTAACAGAACCCAATAGTTTATATATATTTCCGCCCCGGGCCCACCATACAATCAAACGAATGCATACACCGTACCTGGCTTATCCTTCGAGCTCTTCCATTAAACTTCGTGCGGGTCCAACACGTGATCATCGTTAGATGTTGGCCCACCAGATCGACGGTTTATATGCATTCCGCTCAACGTCTTGGTACGATTTATAACATGCGAAGGTGCAATTTAACTGGGGTCTTTCAATACCACTCAAGACACGCGGCAATTTCTCTGTGGACTTGCTCCCCCCTCCAGGAATACCACTTATGGTCAAAAGTGGTGCGGAATGGGCAATCCGCTCTTGGAAATCCACTGGTGGTTTCGCTACAGTGTTAAACTATGGTTCACACCGGCTGTACGATCTCCTCGCCCATTGACTTGAACCACTGACCTCCGTCTCGTTATTTATTTTAATCCGACACAATGGTTCCGCCCCATACTCCAAGTTCGGGTCCGGTGATTTGTTATTTATCAAAATGTTCACTTTTCAATGTATTTTTATTATTCGACTCGCTCCATTCAATTATATATATATATATATATATATATATATATATATATATATATATATAATGCACAATTCTACCATATCAATCGAATGTCAATTGAATACAAGTGCTCTTGTTGAATTCAAACGCCTGGAATGTTATGTGTAACGCCCGACTGTATAAAAGATTCTACCTCTGCCGCTTCTGTCACTGCATCTGTTCCTGTCTCTATTCTTGGAATAACAACAGTGATAACGCCTCTGTCTTCATTTGCTTCTTTGCTGCCTCCATTGTATTTGCTGCTTCCTTTGCCTGTTTCTGCTTCAGCACTGCCTCATTTGCCATCAATGACAACATTTCCAACATTAATGCGGTTTGCAATCACTTTGGATATAATCTTGTATATTCAGTTACAAAGAGAGATTGGTCTGAAGTCATGAAAAGAAAGGGGTTTCTCCGCCTTGGGAATGAGGGCTATGAAGGTAGCATTAAATCCATCATAGATCTGGCCTGTGGTCTTGCTATGTTCAATGAACTGAAGAAGGTCCATGCCAATGTGATCAAAGAAAGATAGATAAAATTCAATCGGCCAACCATCGGGCCCCAGACTTTTGTCCTTCTTAAACCATTTCAGAACCCCTTGAACCTCCCCCAATGTGACAGGTACATTGAGTTCCTCCATTTGATCCTCATCAACAAATCTATGCAAAGTCCTGGCAATCTCCATAATTTCCAATATATTGACATTCCCAGGAGCCCTGTACAGTGTTATGAGCCACACGACCATTGTTATCCGATAGGTCCTAAATGGTATTAACAATCCGATGCCCCTTTGCACATTGCTGGAAGAACTTGGTATTATCATCCCCAGCCTGCAGCCATATGGCCCTGCTTTTGAGCCTCCACTCCTCCTCCTGTGCACGAAGAATTTTAGTTCTTTCCATTTCTAATGCAATCAATCTGTCTTTTACTTCTGATGAGCTGAAACCGGTAAGGTCTGGTCTAGTTAAGAGGCCAATCTCCTGCTCGATGTTCTCAAGTGATTCTTTCTCTCTAAATGTCTTTTGTCTTGCCCAGATAATGGTATGAGCTTTAAGTCAGGCCAGGTTGTCGTAGAGTACTCTCGCAGGCTCTTGTGTAGTTAATTACCATAGTTCAAAACTCTTGTTCTTCCAACGAAGCCGAGTTGAATTTGAAGGGAGCACGAGGCTTTTGCAAACCCTTCAAAAATTCAAAATAAATAGGTGAATGGTTTGAGGATCCCCCCAGTACCAACCCATTGCCACACCGAATCAAATTGTTCTACTAATGATGATTTGATAAGAATCTATCAAGTCTCTTGGCCAGGTCCGCATTGCCTGTCTTCCTATTCCTCCAAGTCGGACATTTCTTAGTCATAGCCAGGTCCAGTAGGTCAAAATCAGCAATGAGATTGAGAAAGTAACAAGATAGATTATCTAGGGTGGCATTCGGATCCCAGGACTCAGAGAGCCCAATGGAGAAGTTGAGATCACCCCCCATAATAATGTTGTCTCTTTGCATGATGGAGCTATGCATCCAATCCTCCCAGAATGTCTCCTGGTGATGACAAGGTCAGTAGATATTGATCAGAGTGATCATACTGTCCGAATCCCTTGTGGTAATATCAACTCCAAGAATACCATCCTTTCCCCACCATCCATGAACATTAATCGATCTGTTATTGAGCCCAATGGCACACCCACCAGATCTCCGCCTAGCATCAATCGTCTAGAAGGTCCAATCAGGCAAGATAACAGCTGGGGTTTGAGAGACAAAGGATCCAGCTACAAGTGTTTCTTGTAGGAATAAAGCATCAATCTTAACATGCTCCAATAGAGCTCTTATGGCCAGTTTTTTCTGAGGGTTGGCTAAACCCTGACAATTAAAATGAGAGGCAAATCATGGATCACTTTTGCCACGGGTGTTCTTTGCTCTAAGAACCCACTCAATAGGATATTAAGTGCCTACCGCAACCTCCAGTCCGACTTTTCTAATGGCTCTGGTCATTGATGAGGGTCGCCCTCTTATGGATCTCAGGCAGTAGCCCCCATAATCCTCCCCAAGGCCTGATGACTGCAATTCTAGAGTGCGGGAAGACGATCTGAGATTGTAAGGATGCCCCCCAGAAATACCGTCGGATGGATGAGTCGAATGGGAAGATAAATCATCATTCAAGGTAATGGGAGTCGGGCGAGGAACCGATGGAGGGGCAGAAGCAATAGGGAAACTTAGGGGATTCATTATACAGTGTGCAGAGGCAGTACCATGATGCGATGCAGAACATTCAATGCCATAAGTAAAAAGAAATGAATTAACATTTGATTCAGAGAGGGTGATAGAATTACCCGGTGGCGTTCTCTGAAGAAGAGGTGATAGAGTGGTGCCTCCTTGAGTCTGCGAGCGAGATATGGGGGGCACCGAGTGTCCATCAGGTGCAGAGCCACCCTCCACATGATCCGGGTTGGCTCGGTTCTTCGACACTCCATCATCATCAGTTTGAGTGGCCATATGAACCAGTATCTTGGTAGGAGACACTGACGCTTCAATAAGAGGACACTCTTTAAATAAGTGCCCGACTGCATGACACGTTCGACATCTGAAGGGTACCCCTTCCTAATCTAGAATTTGCAGCCTCATCGGATTGTTGAAATGAATATTATATGCTTCAAATATTCCATCCCTCGTGTCCAGAAAAACAAGGATTCTAACCATCGAAATATTCCCAGAGTCTAGGAAGGACCTGTCGTGGTCTAGGTAAATTCCCAGATCATCCCCAATGGATTTGAAAAGAGCTTCATTCCGAAAGTGGAGAGGGAGTCTTGGTAGTCTAACCCAGATAGGACTCGTCCCTGCTTTCTCCTTGTCTAGGTCAAATAATGGCGTCCAACGCTTAAACAAAACAGGGTTTATCTCGATGTGCCAGTATCTGGAAAGCACCCACTCCACCATGTCTGCCTGCGGAAAGATAAGGGCAAACCAGCCCCTGTTCATCGTGAGGACCCCCGGAAGCAGTGGTAGATAGTTGCCCCATATCTTTGCTGTCCATAACTTAAGTCTAGCACTGGTGTAGCTTCTACCTCGGACTCTGCCAACTAGGACAGTCTGAGATTTGTGCACGACCTCCTCCATACTCACTTCTTGTCTGATGAAGAAATCCTTCTTAGTCTGACTTTGCGTACACCTCTGTTTCCTCTTTCCACAATGAGGATGTCGAGAAGGCAAGGTCCGCACTAGTTTGATTGCTTCGTCAGAGTCAGAAGCCCTCGAACCTTCCTGTGGTTGTGTCGAGGTTGGAATAACTTCAAAGCAGTGAAGCACCACTCGTATAAGACCCGCGGGTACCCGCGGGTCTTCGCGGGTTATATAGCGAGCCGGGTCACTCGCATAAAACCCGTGCTCTCTACCTTACCCGCGCAAACTTGCATTAAACCTGCCTACTCGCATAAGACCCGCGGGTTTCTCATAGCACCCGTATTGGACCCCTATAAGATCCGTCCCACAACAAAAAGCTTTTTTTTTTTCTATTTTTTTTGGAAATGAGGTGGAGGAAAAGGGAATTTGGAGGGAAGGAAATGTTTTATAAGCACCTCTCTCCCTTTCGGAGTAGCAGCACTAGCGAAGTGAGCACTGGCGAAGTAGCAGCACATAGTAATAGCAAGGCAAAGTCATAGCACAGGCGGAGTTTCAGCACAGGCGGAGTTTCAGCACAGGCAGAGTCACAACACAGGCAGAGTTTCAGCATAGGCAGAGTCACAGCACAGGCGGAGTCACAGCACAGACGGAGTTTCAGCACAGGTAATTAATCAATTCAATTTTATTTTATTTTTGTTCACTTGCAATTTGCAAATTTTTTTGGCCTTGTCGTTGAGTTTCTCAGCCACACAACGGCCTTGTGTGGCTGAGAAACTCAGCCACAAGGGCTTGCGGGTTGCCTCCTCAGCGTGCAAGCCCTGTGTCTGAGTTTCTCAGCCACACAGGGTCGTTGTGTGGCTGAGTTTCTCAGCCACAGGGCCTATGGTCTGCCTCCTGAGCCTGCAGGCCCTGTGGCTGAGTTTCTCAGCCACACAGCGGCCCTGTGGCTGAGAAACTCAGCCACAGGGCCAAAAAAAATTAATAACCAAAAAACCAAAAGAAAAAATATGAATTAGATTTTAAAAAAATTTAATTTTTTTTCTTCCGGATTTCGTCACCATGCCACCAAAGGGGTATAGAAAGTCTCGTGATCCCAAGCATGGGCACATGGTCAACGAATCATTGCCGGTAATGATCACCATGTGAAGTGCAATTATTGCAATGCCACAATGCATGCAAGGGAATAAACAAAGCTAAAATACCACCTAGCTAGAATTCCCGGGAATGGTGTGGGATGTTGTCAAAATTGCCCCGATGAAGTCACTACCGAAATGGCAAACTGCTTTGGAAGCCATTAAAAAAGAAACTTCTAAGAGGGCAAGAAGGAAGGATGAGATTGTTGGGATAGGTAGATCTTCATCTCGGAGTGAAACACGATTGAAAGTCCAGTATTGGTAACTCCTCTTCAAGTGTTGTAGCAAACAAGAGTGTAACTTCTTCTTTCTTCACTCCTCGTACAACTCCGGGATCTTAACCAACCTTGGATAATTTTAATGAAAAGAAGAGGAAGGAGGAAGATATGGCAGTGAGGAGGTTTTGGTACCATAACAGCTCTTTCATTCAACTATGCAAAGTCATATTTTTTATCGACCCATGGTGGATGCCATTGCAAGTGCCGGCCCCCGGGATACAAAGCCCCATCTTATAATGCACTTAGGGGGGAAAGAGCTAGATGAGGAGTTGGAGTGTGTCAAGGAACAATTGGAGACCATTAAAAGCTCATGGAAAATTACAAAGTTGTACAATTATGTCCGATGGGTGGACTGATCGTAGGGGTAGAACAATAATAAATTTTGTTGTAGCTTGCCCTAAAGGAACCATGTTCCTAAAATCCATTGATGCATCCGCAAATGTAAAAGATGCACATTTGATTTTTACATTGTTGGGTCGATGTGGTGGAGGAAGTTGGGGTTGTGAATGTTGTCCAAGTAATCACTGACAATGCAAAGCAAATTATGTAGCAAACTTGGAAGGTTGCTTTGTGCCAAATATCCCACGATTTTTTTGGACTCCATGCGCCGCTCCATTGCATAGACTTGATACTAGAGGATATTGGGAAGTTGGATTGGGTGCAGTGATGTTGTGCAAGAATGCAAGCAAATTACCAAGTATATTTATAATCATGCTTGGGTGTTGAACCTTATGAGGGAATTCACACGTAGGGTGAGCTTAGTCGCCCAATTGTCACACGGTTTGCTACAAACTTTCTTTCCCTCCAAAGCCTTTTGTATGAGTACCAAGCTTTGCGAAGAATGTTTTGTAGTCAACAATGGGTATTTTGGAAAGATAGCACAAAAACCGTAAGCATTGTCTCAGGAAAGCATCCGTCTTTGGTGATAGTTTGTGGGACAAAGTCACCGAGATTGTCGCCTTCACCGAGCCCCTTGTGAAAGTCTTGAGATTGATGGATGGAGAGAAACCTCCAATGGGATATATTTATGAGGGCATGGATAGGGCCAAAGAGGCCATCAAGACTTTCTATAAGGGAGATGAATCTAAATATCTCCCTATATGGCAAATTATTGATTCCGTGTGGGACAAACAACTACATTCACCATTGCATGCAAAGCAGAGCATATCTCAATCCGAGCTTATTCTATAATGAGGGGTCTAACATTCAAAGAGATCCCGAGGTGATGAGAGGTGTCATGATATGCATTGAGAAGATGTTCCTGATGTAGATATTTAAGACAAAATCAACCTACAATGAGATATGTACAAGGAAGCATCCGGCATGTTTGGATTCAGCTCAAGCCAACGTCTCAAGGACAAGAAAAATGCCTTGTAAGTGCAAATTGTTAGAACTTAGCTTGTAATTTTACTAGTTCTCTTTTATATGTTTGGCATTGCAAACCGATAATCTTTGTTGT
The DNA here is from genome assembly GCA_034641835.2 of Pinus albicaulis. Lineage (NCBI taxonomy): Eukaryota > Viridiplantae > Streptophyta > Pinopsida > Pinales > Pinaceae > Pinus > Pinus albicaulis. The sequence continues at coordinate 1,101,081,577 of CM076583.1, forward strand.
TATTTTTTTACACTTTCATTGGTGGATAGATTGTGGCTCGAGGCACCGCAATTACAAGAATTCGCCATCGAGTTCCGAGTCAACCCCCGTAGTGCTTCTTCTTGTGAGCGCAATTGGTCAATTTTTGAGCACATCCATAGCAAAAAGAGAAACAAGTTGGAGCATGAGAGGTTGGAGAAGTTGGTTTTCATCTACTACAACCTTCGAATGCTCACAAAACAAGTGCAACCAAAGGATACAGATCCAATTTTATTGGATACTATTGATTTAGAGTCTCGATTGGGTTGTGGAGGAGGAGCCCCCGATTTGAGTTGGCTTGATGAAGAGACCGAGGATCTCTCTAGTTTGCCATCTCAAATGGAGACTCCCAATACACCTACCTCACGCTTGCTTTAGCCTTTCGATGCTACCATGAGCTCCACGAGGGCTTATTATAGGCGTGGTTGTCCATGAGTGATGAGACTCAAGATTGTTATGAGACAATCATTTATCATTTATGACATATGTATTTGAATTTTGAACTCGGTCGACATTTTTTTATTTTAATTATGGAATCATGATTCCTTTTCTTATTCAAGTATCTAAATGTTTTGCCTACAAAAATCTAATATGCTATGTTGTACTTTTATAGATATAAGATGTTGTTATGAATTATTGCATATATTGTGGTTTTTATAACTTATAAGGACTTGAATTATCATTAGTTTCTTTTTTTCTCGCTTAAAATTCACCATATTTTAATTTTTTTTTGGCATTTTGACGAGTCTTATACGGGTCGTTCTCGAGTCTTATACGAGTCGACGAGTCAATGGTCTGGACGAGTCTTATACGAGTACGAGTCGTGCAACATTGCTTCAAAGCATCCCGAGGTGACTGGTCGATATTGGAATCTCCGGGATTTCCGATAAGTATAACGTGGAATCCCTCCTTGCAAGATGAGTCTTTTGGTACCAAGTGAATCTCCTTGTATGAAGGAGCAACTCCCAATCGCAGCAGAATACCCAAGAGTAACAAATGGGTCCGTGTTTCTTGTGCTCGTTGCTCCCAAGCTCTCAAAATTGATGGTGAAGAGATGGAAAAAACCGGTGAGGTCGCATTTTGTAGGAGGGGTTTTGAACCCAATGCCGGATTTTGCAGGGATCTCCATCGATAGTGGAGATATAACTTCCGACCCACCATTCACCGCCTCCACGTCTTCCTTATTAGAGTCCGCCATGTCCTCCAGCCGCCGCGTCCCCTCGGGAAAGAACTTTGAGTGAAAATCTAGACATGTTCCAAAGGGTCCTCTCGAGTAGTCCACTTCATCGTTCGTCATGGTTGCGATCCAACAGAGAGCAAACAAAACGAAACGCCCGAAAACCGTTAAGCCAACCGCATAGTTCCGAGGTCGGTTAGGGTAAACAGTGTACAAAGGAATATGAGAGAAGGATATGCCCTCTCGCCACTAGCGAGTAAAAAGTGCTCGGTGAAACCGACATCGTTGGTGCAGTCGAATGGACCCCCAAGATTCAAACAGATCGGTGAGAGGCGTAGATTCGTAGAGTCACGGATCGCTTTGTTGCCAAAACAAAAGAGTAATAATCCCCTCGCTTGGCAATAATGGAGGAACCGAGGTCAAATAATAAGCCCCGGGTAAATAGTGTAAGCCAAGGATGGTCACGAGGTGGTGGCTCGCATAGCCGTCTAGAGCACATCCCGAAACTCAAGTTGGTGTGAGATCGCCGTTGCGTTTAGTGCAGTCGCCATAGCTAGGGTTTCACCCCTCGTTCTCCGACTCCTCCATCCTTGCTCCTCTCTCTCATTACACTTTATTTGATTTGTGGCTATATATGATTTTTTTCTTTTAGCCGCATCAACCTTTTCGTGACGCTTTTGGGCCCTTCCTAAAAGATGAGGATAAAAGGTAATCAACATTGGTGACAAATGACAATCAACCCAAAAAAATGTATTTGGGTAAAATGAATAGATGGAAAGTGATAATTATGGATTACCTTTGGCACACTCGTCAATCGTTGTCCCCTATTTGTGCCCCTTATAGACAAAGTGGAAAGAAAAGGTTTCAAGGAAGGTCAAACTCGGTCTAGAGGGAAGGGGTAACCACTAAGGGGGGAGAGTGCAAACAAGGATACAATGAAGAGCAAATCAATCATCCAACTCAACTTGTTATTCATATTACAATGTCTTTAACATTAAATGAAAGCACATGATCACAGAATCGGTTTGTGTACCTTGTAGCAGATGACCCACCTTCGTTCAAGAAGCATGCTAGATGGAAGAAAGCACTAACCGGAGCATATGTGGAGCCCTCTCGAGGCATAGCTTTCGTGGACAATCATAGGCCCGTCGGCAACTTCACCCCGATACGGGGATTTGAGAATCGGATTTGGGATACTGTGACCCCCGAACAAGACACTTCCGGGATACGATACGTTATATATATATATATATTAAAAATTAGATATTTTTTACACAAATTCATACAAATTCATTGATTCAAACATAGATTTAAGATCTTAGATACTCATACATGATACATTGATACATCATACAATTGTCAAATTTACTCGTAAATACAAGATAGTAAGATACCGTAGTTTTCTCATTAAGTCATCGTAATCAAAATGTGTTACATAAGTACACTACCAATGGCAAATAGAAATAGAAAATACAAAAAAAACTCTAGTCTACAAGCTTGAAGCCTCAATGAGTCGGAGTCAATGAGTCATCAATCCTCATCATCATAATCAACATCATTGTCCTCATCTTGATCATCATGCTCACCATCGCTCTCCTTTGATGCATCCTCCTTTGTCATCTCTCGCATCCCGTCGGTGTGGAGGATGACGCCCATCGTATCTCGCATCATCAAATGTGACAGAGCTCTAGCACTAGTGCATTGAGATCCAAGTTGGCCAATGCGAACTCAACACTCGTCGTCCCCGACCCATATCATCGGGAAAGATCCCACATCTTTGTCTTTCCCTTCAACCAATCCTCCCTCTCGCTCGTAGATGAGACGATGGTTGGTGTGCACATACACCATTGTCTCCCGCCTTGGGACCTGTTCAAGCCTCGCTCTTCTTCACACTATATAAATTCCCATATGTGCTCCAATTCCTCTCGCAACAAGAGGATGAAGTCACTCGAGAGAGGAGCCTCATGGCTCATTGTCGTAGAGGACAACTTGTTTCCCCATGAGTTGCCCACCAAGAATAGGGCTTCTTAGCCCCCCCGTCTCGAATCACATCATAGCCTCGCAAATTGCCCGATGCCGCTGGAAAATTCTGCAAAGGCATCCTCCACCTCATCAAGGGATGCCCTCTCTTGAAAAAATCCTCCTCAATGCATCATTCCTCCCCCGTGAGATTTCACCATCCATGTGAGGAGGGAATCTGCGAGAAGGTCCACCATTCACCCACTCATGGTCGTAATATTTTGGGTTCAAGGAGTGAGCCAAACAATGTAAAGGTGTGCAATTCTTGTCCCATTTGCCGACAAGAATATCCTCGTATGCCGGTGAAGAAGGCCTCTCGGTGGGCACCGACTCTATAAAAAAAATGGTCCTCACAGTACTCAATCATGGAATCCCATCCCTCATAAACCTCTCCTAGGATGGGTTGGTCTCGTATCCCGCAAATCGAAGCAAGGAAATGATAGGCTCCATGATCTTAATAACTAGATCTACCTTCTCCCACCATAGATCATCGAACACTATGTCTTTCACTTTCTTTGAGGTCGCTTGATCCATCTTTCTCCAAAAAGACCAAAACTCGAAATAACCATGGCCCTCAAGAGCGGTCTTGACCTCCCTCAACCTCTTCAACATGATGAATGAAGAGGCAAACCATGTATCCACAATCTTCAACAATGATAGATTGTCGTACTCCTTGTAGATAGTGAGGGCATTTGTATGGTTTTGTACAAAGTTGCGGATATGCCGTGCATCCTCAATAATGGCTCCAATCCAAAGCACATTAGAGGCAATAGATTTCAAGTGCCAAGTTCAATGAATGGACAATGCAAGGTGTCCAAAATAGTTGTGGATCTTTTGCTTCCACAATCATGCCAGACAACCTTGCAAACAGGGTGCATTATCCGTAATGATTTGCACACAAGAATTGACACCTACATCTTCAAATATATTGTGCATCCTTGTACTCGTCTAAGTGCATCCATTGCTTTCAAGAAAACTGGACCATTCAAGGATGACACCATGAAGTTGATGAGTGGGTGGCGTGTCTGGATCCGTCCATCCATCGAAACAATGCTCATCCCGTATGTTGGCCATGCTGATTTAATAGGCTCAAGCATTTTGTCCACCTCTTTCTTTTCCTTTGTCAACAATGTCGTTCCGAGCTTCTCCGACCCAGGGAGGCACATACCCTAATGGAGCCCCATGACTAAGAGCTCGACACTTCTCAATAAATGGAGGTGACCGTGCAACATTAAAGGATATGAAGTTTTGATAGAAAAAAAATGCAATGGTGAGATCAAGCTCTTCCCTTTTCTCTTTTTGAAAAATCTTGTCCAAATGGACCAACTGCAGTTGCCTTTCTCTTCGCTGATTGTCCCCTACTAAAACTCTCAAAAGGGAAGTTGTCGCTGCTTTTTTCTTAAGAATGGAAGGGGGTCATCATTCTGGTTTTGTTTTGATTTTGATGCCACAGCTTGCCGCACCAACAAATGCCTCTTTCTCCAATTCCTTCCTCTATGGTAAGTCAATTGCTGTACAACATTTAATGCCACAACTTGGCAAACCCAACAGATGAGCTTTCACACGGAAATATGTGGAAATGAAATGGCCGTCGCATATATTGCATTTCCATGAACAATTTCTTCCTCCCTTTCCCTTTTTGCTTGCTCCTCCCTCTCTTGTCACATATTTCCACAATGCGTATTTGGGGTCATGAGTTTGTTTTCCTGCACATTTGAAGCTGCTGTTGCAGCCCCACTTCCAATAGATGGAATACTTGCAGACCCCTGATGAAACAGGGACAGGAGAGGCATCTCCAATGGGGACATTCTTCCCCTTTCTTTGCCCCTGTCTTGCTGCCTTTGATTGAGCCATGAATACTGTAAAAAAATAAACAAAAAATGACCAAATATATAAAACATATGCACATGCTTTGCACTAACAGCAAACTAAATGCAAAATATAGAGGGACAATGCACTTACCGGATGCTCGAATCTCTTTGAAAAAACTCTCTTTCTCCTTGCTGATCCTTGCTCCTTGCTCACTTCACAAACAAAAAATCAGTGAGAAAGAATGAGAGAAATCCCTTTTTTTATAACTGAAAATTGCACTTTTTGGCCATGCGAATCTGGCTGTATGGGATTCGGTTGTATCCGTATAGGGTACAGTTGGGATTCGCCATACCCTGTATGGATACGGCCGAATCTGGTGAATCGAGTACGAATCCCTCCGTATCGTATCCGATACGTAGGATTCGGGATTCTTGGTCCCTTGGGAACGAATCCGGTTTCAGAGCCTGCTGGTTGGCAAGTTGATCAAATAGGAGAAAATTCTCTTAGGGTTTACCTGCTTGGGCGGGTAATAGTACTCACTGAAATGTTTCTCGTCCTAGTCATTGGAGGTCATTTTCCTGCACTGTCTTATTCTGGGTTCAATTTCTTTTATCGCTTTCTTAACATCAGCTGAGAATCTGCCGCTGTAATCTTCCTGCAGCTGCTGTTACTGAAAGTTGAAACCTAAAGATCAGTGGTTTTGACCCAGCACTGGCGGCAGTCTTGCAATCTTGGGGCCTACCTCTGCACAGGCCATGGCTTTGCTCCTCTATCTCCTGACATATGCTGCTGGCCATCCTCCAGCCCCTGGACATGCAATCCTCCAGAGTTTGTTGCCAATATTCACACCCCGGAGTCCAGCTTGCCTTGTCTTCTGGCAAGCAGAGTGAACCAAAAGATATGCAGATAGGGGATTGTACTAACATCTAAGAAGCCTAACTGTCAAAACCCACATGTATATTCCTGCTGGTCATAGTCCTCCGTTAAGACTGCCATTATAAATCCTTGCACTGGAATGATGAACCAGGGCTCTGCCAGTATGAACTAGGTTGGGCAACGTCCTTGGACAAGCGTAAATCAATGTTTGGAGAGTGAGGCAGTGCTTTGAGGGCTAGCTGCCTCGACCACCTCATATCCCCTCTACTCATCACACACATGCCTTACATCACCTGCCTCCAGCTGCCTCTCGAGCATATGCTTCCCTTCATGCACATCATTCCTGTCTGACATGCCACTCAGTGGCCAGAGATTTGCGTGTTTAACCTTCTCTGCAATAAGCATTCAGCAAAACATCTCTCTTAAAGGCAGGTTAAATAATGCCAAACAGTTACAAGGTTATTCTAATTAAAATATCCACTATAAAATCATTTCATTTGGATGGATTTTTTTCTTGTTGTACTTGAAAACCTCTCTTTATTTGATCCCTTTGATGACCCATTTGACAGACTGTTGCTTGTTGGGTGATGTCAAACCTGTTTGATTTGCAGCTGTTATAATTAATTGTACTGTCTCAGGTACTTGCATTCAGGGATATCGCGCCCCCAAGCACCTACTCACATCATTATCATCCCCAAAGTAAGGGATGGCTTGACTGGCCTATCTAAGGTGCCTCCAGAATTCACTTGTATGGCCCTTTCTTCTCCTTGATTCATCAGTTTATCGCATTTGATCTAAATTCTTGGTTGGGTTGCTCTTTTTAATAGGCAGAAGAGAGGCATGAGGATATTCTAGGTCACCTGCTATACACTGCAAAAGTTATTGCAAAGCAAGAAGGTTTATCTGATGGCTTTAGAATTGTCATTAACGATGGTCCTAATGGATGTAAGTTGTTATTCAAGTTCATGTTTCTTTTATATGTACATGTTTTTGCATGAATTGAAACACTTTATCTTTAATGGATATAAGTTCTTAGTCAGGTTCATCTTTGTCTTATACTTGGATGTTTCTATATGAATTGAAAGTGAGCGCTTTGTATGTTTATTGTGCAGGCCAATCTGTGTACCATTTACATGTTCATCTACTCGGTGGAAGGCAAATGAATTGGCCTCCTGGTTAATGTAGTAAAATGCGATGCGTGTAAAGCTTTTTCAAACTTCTAGCAATTATCACGTACAATAATCTTATGAACTATCACGATTAGGATGCTTTATATGCCTTCTTAATGGTTATGAGAGTAACTTGCTACTTTATTCGGCAAAGTAACTGCTCTGAATTTCCCTGTTTTTACTACTTGTGCCTGATAAAGTGACTTGTAGTTTCATAAATCCACGTGGTATTTTGCATGAGTATTATAAAGGGATGCATTAACAGATTGTACTAAGTTGTTATAGAGTGCATGAACATATCTCTCACAAATTAATGTTAACTTGAGAAATAGTGAATCAGCTTAGCAAAGGTTTCCAATGTTCCACCACGTCCCCCTGGAGGTGGGAGCGAGGGAGTGTGGGAGCGGTCTATGCAAAAGCTCCTTACCAATTTTTTGGAAATGTGGGGGGACGAGGGAGTGTGGGAGCGGTCTATGCAAAAGCTCCTTACCAATTTTTTTGGAAATGTGGGGGATGTCGGGGGTCATAAAAATTATAAAATATAAAAATATATGATATATCATTGAAAATTTAATATTTATAGTGTAACTGTATTTTTGCAAGGAATGTATATATAGTCATAATACACTTACATCATGAAAGATAAATCATAAATGATAAACTTATAAATCGATGAATGATGAATCATATCCCCCGAAACAAATTTAAAAGTTAAAAGTTAAAACATACATCATACAATCATACATGTAGTTTGTAAATGCATAATCATTAATGTAACTACTAACAATGTACAATGAAAATAAAGTTTAAGATATCATATGACATATTATACCAAGGTTCAAAATAAAGTTTAAACTCGAAGTTTACAACTCAAGTCTAAAACATAAAACTTAAAAGCAAATAAGTTATGTCTGAAACATAAAACATAACATAAGAATATCAAATGATATCATCATAATGATAAATGAGCAAAAATGCTCAAGGTAATGCCCCACTAGTCTCTCGCATCCAAATCGATGCACGAATATATTAGGATCAACCATGTCACCATCCGAATCGAATCACTTGGATTCTCAAACATGCTAAGTGGCACACCAACTTTTAACACGAAACCATAAACTAAAACATTGAAACAAATTTTTAACACAAAATTTTAACCTAAAAAAATCGTTTATTTTTCATTTAAAAAAATAGTTTCAATTTCGGGGCCCTCACTCCCTTGCATGCACCCTCGACCCCTAAATTTGAGGAAACGTCTCCCCTCATGTCATCCTTAGTTTCCTAATTTTTTGGGGGCGTGGGAAAACGTCCCCTAGAAGTCCCCAAGACCCCCGGAGCGCGAGGGGGGCGAGGAATCTAGACCCCCTAGGTGGGGGGGCGAGACCCCCGTGTAATAGTGAAGGTTTCTCCAAGACACCGACATATGAGGTCCGTGAGTGGTAAACTCGCTCAAAGAGTGTTAACATCTTGGGACATAATTTTGTTTGTCGGCATTTTGTTTAGTACCTTAATTATGGTATTATTCTCGGTTCTTTGTTTCACTAATAATATGTCATCTCCTATATGTTTGGGATTTTATCCATGGGAGCCATTTTAAAGTCCATATCCCATCAATGCCTTCTACAAAATTTGTTCATCTTTTGGTTCTCATGACATGAAAGCAAGTGTCTTATTTTAGAATCAATAACTGGTTATTATGCATTGGGAAATAGGATGTGTGGATATTTTCAGTTCGAGATCCCCTTGACAACATTATGAGAAATTGAAATTTTGGATAACAATCGGGTTGTATATTATATATATTTTTGTATGCATACACAACATAATTGGCACATGTATATTAAAAAGGAAGAATAATTGATAATGATGTTGCAAGAAATATACAACAGCACTAGCACAAAGAAGATTTGCTCGTGCTCCCAAGTAAATAATCTCATCCTTACCTCACTTAAATGAAGAATGGGGCACACATATATTTTTCCCAAGGGAGTAATCTCATCCTTACCTCACTTAAGTGAAGAATGGGGCATGGGTGCTAATGTCAATGCTCAGAGAGTTTGTCCCTCTCCGCTTTAATTTCTAGATGGTAGGTGGATTGACCGGTTGCGTAGTCAACTAGTAACCTAAAGGAAAATTAGACCTTGAAATGCTTGCAAGTTTGCAACCCTAAAGGAAAATACCTTGAAATGCTTGTGGACTTTGGCACAAGAGCATCTATCAATTGAGTTAATTTTGAGGATTTAGCTTTTGTATACCTATGTATCAGGATTAATTTATTTTTTAGTTATGGTGATTAATGATAGTGTTTTTGGGTGTCTAGCATTAGAGACTAGCCATTTGTTTTTAATATTTTTTCTTTATAATGGTTTATAAAGTTTTAATTTATAATTTGAATAGACATGGATATCTTTTCCATTTTGTTTATCAATGCGACTAATTTATGCATCAATATAATGAACCTCATTGCTTACGATTCCTTGACACAAACGTTGATCACAACTTATCTTTTACTTGTCTCGAAGTTACCATTGGTGATCCATGAGAGTCATCACCATTTAAAAAAAATATTGCACACACAAAACTATATTATATTTTATCAAACATCACATGTGAATACATCAAGTGTTGGTTTAAGATAGAAATATTATTTTAACCACACAATCAATTAGTTGAGAAAATGTTTGAACCAAACATTAAACTAGGAGCTATTTTAGTTGGCCTAAATCTCCCAAATCTAATTAATTAACAATCAAATAACTTACATAACAATCACATTTTATGATGAGGAATATCATTAAATATGCAGAAGACAAGTAGGAGTTAAATCTTCAACACCCTCCCTAAACGAGCACTTGTCTTTGATCTTCTCTTGGCAATCTTCATTAGCTTCAATCAAGTTGTCTCATAATTTTAATAAAGGTTTAGTTCACAAGTTGGATTCCCGAGTTCCATTTCCTAAACTTTTGAATCACGGATTTCCTCAATTCAATCACTGAACAACATCCACAATCTGTCACATAACCTCACTAGCAGACCACTTTCATGTCTTCCACAGCTAATGAGGGATCCTTCCATAGATCCACAACTTCCAAACTAACTAGACAATCATCCATTGTGAACTTTACTTCCACTTGATCTCTTGAAAATATGGTTGTTTTGGGGCACAATCAATTCTCTATTTGCAATCATTAAACTACTAGTCATTCTATGGACATGCTTTCATCGACCAAGATATGTGAGTACCAACTGCTATACTCACCGGTGATCTAAAAAATGTATTCTAAATACTAAACGTACTCTAGTCAGTCATACAACATGACCTATCTTAATTATAAAAAAATCATCACTATCGATTTTATAAACAAATTATAATACACTGTTTTTTTCACTAAAATTAATATCACCACAAGTCTATGTTTCGGCCTTAGGTACTATCCACGAGATGCTCAACTTACATCCATTTACATTTTGAATAAAGCATTGTCGTGATCCTGCCAATACCTTGTATTATTTCCATTTGGTCTATGATACCTTATATATTCCCATTCGGTGTATGATACACCTTGGGAATGAACGACTCTTTAATCCAATCAAATGTTTGAGTCATCATTTATTTTATAGAAAAAAAAGAAAAATATAACAATTTTTTTCTAATAACCATACTCTCAGGATCTTAATGCACACAAGCAACTAGATTTTGGAGGCCATCAAAGTATCCTTTATACCGGTCGAGGTCCAGAATTTTGTGTGAATCGAGAGAATCAACACGCCTTCCAACGACAGTCTCCTATTGTTATCCCTGTTCTCTCACCGTTTCTTGTTCAGTGCATCACAACCACTGCCAAACTCAGAACCCATGTGCAAATTACTTAATATTCGCGAGGAAATAATATTCAGAGTTCGTACTGTAGGTTTTTTATTTTCTATTTTTTGCCTGTTTGAGGTGCTCACAATGCGCTTTACTCTTGTTCCTCCATGATGACGTCTCTCCACAGCTAAAGCTAATGCACAGTAAACCTGGAGCTACTGTTTCCATTGCCGTTGCTAATGTCAGTCCTCAAATTCGTGCTCATGCACTCTTCATTGTGTCTCTCAATCCTCCTGAGCAAGTTTCTGGCCATTTATGTTGATTATGATGATGCAGTTCGATGGTGAACCACCAGAGCAGCAAACAAATTCTCTACTCAGAATTGCAGAGACCAGAATCCCTGGAACGTCTATGAAGACTCGGGAACTTTGACCTCCGTTTTGGCCATCAATATTAGTGGTCACACATTCAGAGAAAAAAATCATTCATACAATAGCAATCATTTACAAACAAATAGTCTACTTTCACACATATCTGGGCTCTCCAACAAAGGAGTTAACCTAGAACTATAAGCTTTGAAATATATCTCACACAAAATTATATTGTATTCTATTAAAAATATCACATTAATGGTTAGTTTAAGATAAAAGTATTATTTTAATTTTGAAAAACTTATCTCAACCAAACACTAAATTAAGAATTATTTTAGTTGGACCAAGTATTTCAAATCCAACAAATCCAACTCATAGTTCACATAACAGTTACATTTTACGATGAGAAATATCATTCAACATAGAGCCCTTACCAACCAAAACTTAGTTGAAGGCCACACATGGGTAAATCTTTGTAGTTTCACATCGGGTTTTCTTTGGAGGGATATTCATTTAACGTCTTATAAAAATTCACTATACCTACAAAATCCAATTTGCATATCAATTGAAACCTTAAATTCATGTGATTAAGGTATTAAAGAGTTTACAAGAGATCAATGACAATGTGCTTAGCACATTGAAGAGTTTGTTATGAAATAATGACCATAGTGAGCAAGAGTATGGCATTTTGCATTGTTATTACCTAGATGCTCTTTAAAATGGACAAAATATACTCCACATACTACAATTGACTTAAATTAAAGAACACATCTCTAAATCTAAAATCATCACATTATGAGGGAGCATTTGTGCTTAATAAACACTCGTGAATTTACTACAATATTCCAATGCTTTGTTAAAATAATAGACAATCAATTGCATTGACCAAAACTCGTATCTTGCCCCTATTGTATTGACATAAGAATGGCACACCCTTTGAAGAAAAAAAATTGAAGCTTGAATAGAGTCTTGTTCTCTAGGTAAAATAATTTTTGAGAAGTAAATTTTTTTGGTATTGAGAATTAATAATTAACAAGTAAATTGAGAATATTGTTATATTTTTTGGGAGAATCTAGGGCTTGACAAAGCGTGGGCCTCCACTACGACTATCTACATTTGAGTCATCCATCTTCTTTCCTTGGATTGAAAAAATCTACACAAGGTTTTTATGATTTTTTAGTTATTAGAATATATAATCTTTCAATGTCATTCATGTTGGAAAGTGTAACTAGGTTCCGTCTTCATAATGACTATGTAATTATGAATTTATGTAATGAAGAAGACAAAGATGATAAAATGTATTTTTTGTAAAGCTTGCTTCATGGGTTTTACTGAGCAAGGAGTATTTATTATAGGTCAAATACTTCTTGATGTCTTTTAGGGATTTTTCATCTTATCATAACTGTATAATTTAGAGTCATGTATTTGAAGGATTGTTACACTTGTAAAGGTCAAAAAGTATGCCTCAAGGCCTTGCCATCATGCCCTAGAAATTGTCGGAAGAAGTTGACTTGAAGATGCTACAAAATACCCCTAGAAAGGTCGACTCAAAATAGATACAACAAGCCATCGACGAGTCAACTAATTACGAGGATGAACAACTATAAATATCCCCGATGAATCGTGACTCAAATTACATGGAACAACTCATGCATCTCTCGAGATTCTTGGGCTCAAATTACAAAGAACAATTTAAAATCTCTTTCTCTCGATAAAGTGCGAAAAGGATAAGTCTCAGAATTCGTTGACTTTCTAGCAAAGAAAGGAAGGACATCACGAGCAAGAAAAAGTCTCATATAATTCGGCTCTTGGGTCTATCTACCTCGGCAAAGGGATCCACAATCTTAGCGCAAGATGAGTACTATAAACATTGCGAGAAGATCACTTCGAGACCATAATGAAGTGCGTATAGACTGTGGGATGAAGACGTTTCTAGGAGTATAAGGGATCACCGTAGCTCAGCTTATTTCGTAAAGGCATAACACAATGAGTATAAAGAGTACAAGACACTTAAGATATTTCTAAATAATATACATAGAAAGAAGATACTACAACAAGATAAGGATCTCACTCAAAGGTATATACGAAGGAAAGGAAGATCACCTTAGCAAGTATACTAGCTTAGTATAGGGCATCGAGATAGAAGGTTTAGGAGTCATTGATCGGGGAAGGAAATACCTCGTCTAAACTAAGGACCAAGTTCCCTAGTGTTGGTGTAGAACGACGCATGTAAAAGGAGATCGGTGGAAGGAGCCAAGAAGAACAAGGACAAGGTCTTGGAGGCATACCGAAGTCAAGGGTCTAGGTCATGGTAATGGTACTTGTCAATTGAAGATCTATAAGAAGAATTACTTTCGGGTTTTCCTCTCCAAGAGGGAGAGGTTTTGGCCTTGGCTTGAAGAGCCTAAATCTTGTGTCTCTTGTGTTTTGATAGTTGACTTGATGAAAGACCTAATAGCAAATGAAGAGAAGATCTATGTAAGAGAAATAAGTTCACAAGTAATTATCAAGTAGATAATTGAATTAAACTATGCCCTACCAAATTATCATCAATTCATAGCCATGTTCATTTCCAATGTCACTTATAGCACACACCAAATTTAATATGCAATGTGTTGCGTTCTTGCTTCATTGAATGCAAGAGTGGTGATTTTGATAGTGATCATGCTATTGGGTAGTCTTTTGATGAGCTAGAAGGGTGTTGTCCTAGACTCCTTTAAGAGCTTTGTGGTCGTTGCCTATGGACTCTTATTTCATAAAACACATGCAATATACACTAATAGTTAAAGTTTCCAATGTAATGAGCAAACTATAATGCAACTTAGGGATGAAGTAGATTTAGTAAAAGTAGAACTATAGCCCCGAGGTGTGCATTCCAATGAAATAAATGCTTAAATAATGGGAAAACAAGAAATTCAAATAGTTCTTATGTAAAAGGTGGGGAATCACATTCCATTGTAATCCAACAAGCAAAAAATGTTTTAATTTCTAGTAAGTGACAAGGAGTGGCATAACTACCATTTCTTGTTTTCACTTGTTGGAGACATCAATTCACCAATTCATGCCTTTTCCCTTTACATGAACTATTTACCAATTATAATTAGTGACATGCATGAGATTGCAATGAAATTTTCTCAAACAAAAAGAAACATAGCTTAGCTTAGTGATGATTAAAAACTTGAAGCATCAACATCCACACCAAAAGGGGGGAGACATTTCATATAAAAAAGTGCACTATATACACCGATAATTAAGACAAGACTTTTATAGCAATGAGAAAAGTTTCATACTAGAAGCAAACCGTGATCCAACTTACTCGATGAAGTAGGTTTAGTTAAAGTAATTGTAAAAATGAGATGTGACTTATAATGAAATTAATGCATACATGATGTTAAAAATAAGAAATTCATTTTTTTTGGGTGTAAAATAGGGGAATCACATTGCATTGTAATCAACAAGCAAAAAAGAATGTTTTAATTTATGGCGGAGTGAGGAGTGGAACAAATAATAATATGTAAATTAGAACTACTATTTCTCATTTCCATTTGTTGGGACATCACTTTTCTAATCCGTCCTTTTGTCCTTTGCATGAACTCTTGACCAACTATATTCAATGAGAAGTGTGAGATTGCAACAAAACTTTCTCAAACAAATGTAAAAGTTATAACATATTGTGGTGATGCCCAAAAAATCGAAAAAATTCACCATCCACATTGCAACTTAGGAGAAATAAACTTGCTTTAGCATTTTTTCTCAATTATTATGTGAAAGTGATCTTAGTTGTTGTACATTGATCCATTCATACTAGTCACATGGTATACACATCCAACATAATGTAGAGATATGGTGATAGAATTGCAATCGCTTAAGAAATTTAATCTAAATTAAGAGACACAATTCTACTCTACTACTCTCACGGAAATTAATTCACAATTTAGAGCAACATTCACAAACATGCATCAATCACATACACAAGGTCATAGATTTATCTACGAGAAAACAACCGGTAAAACCCCCCTAAGCATGCTACGTTAATCGAGAGGAATAGATAATGCATTACAATTGCTAGCTCACTTTGAGCACAACTTGCAAGTGATTAACTTTTCTCTCTCGCTCAAAGGAAAAGCTTTGACCCCCGACTTAGTCAATTTCTCGCCCTCCACCTAAGCTCCTATTTCCTTGTGCAAATCCCGAAGAAATTCCTCCAAATTGATTGCACAATTCCCTAGGATTGATCACCGATTGCATGCAACACCTTTACACTCAAAACTAGTCTATAAATCGATGTTACATTGCCTTGGAATCTCCACCACAAAGTGGAGAAATTTGAATTCCTTGCATGCATGAGCTATTTTTGGTTGATTGATCGGTTAAATAGACGATCACCGAGTTAGATCGCTATCCCACCGCACAATTGACCTCCAACTAGTTCTATCAACAATTATAACTAGTTTAGTCGAATACAACCGAGAGTAACTCAACTAGATTTCTACAAATTAGAAATCAACACATGCAAACCGAACTCCAAGTCCTTAACTCGAATTTAATGAGCTAACCGAGTGACAAGAGCCATGTCACCTCATTTAACTACCTCCAAGTTGTTTGCTCGATGTGGAAATTTAAAATTTTCTCAATTTGACCAAGGCAAAGTCAAACTGACACTTTCTCGCTACACTTCTCAACACATAATGCAAAGCACTAGTAGGTATAGAAACATTCTCTCCATAAAGAAAATAAAGAAAAACCTTAGATCATCACATAACCGATCCAATGAGTAGAAAGTGGATTGAAAAATGAATGATTGATCTAGTAATGAAAAAAAGGGTTTTGCATTATGGTATTATTTATCACAAACTAGTTATAGGAACACAAGGTTCCATGTTTCGTTCACATGCTACCCCAAAAGTAGAGAAATGATTACAATCACATTGCAATTATATAACATCATGATATTGGTGCCTCAAGTTAAGTAAAAAAGTATGTGTTTCTAAGTGCTTAACCAAGATGCCAAAGCAACAATAACTCGTTGATTTGATCAAAATTCAAGTAGTTATAAATAACTAAATCATGGAAATCTAAATTGTTGAATGAAATCTAGTAGATTCGTCTCATAGAGCTAACAATCAGTGAAGGAAACTTCAACAAACTCTCCAAAGCTAAAAACAAAAACATTTGACAAAATATAAGTGTTATAGAAATATCAAATGTTACAACAATGACATGCCACACATATCACCCTTCTCATGAATCACATTAAAGATTCTCATTATGTAAACATTGATAAACATGTCTATGTAGTGGTTAATTGCAAGTTTGAGTAATGACAACCTAAATTCAAAACTAGGTGGCTTATTAATGACATTAACATGATTGTGTTTGTGCTTGAGGCTAGATCCAAGCTTTGGGTGACTTTGAAAAAATAATTGATTCTTAGTAAAAACTCCTAGTGAAGAGTAACTTGATGGTAGAGCATATGATGTATGGAGTTTAGTACCTTCTTTTGTGAAAATAGAGAAGGTTATTATTGAAAATAATATTAGCAAACAAGTTTTCAAATAACATAGGCACACAATTGTTGTCCCATTGTTATATACCATTAAAACTTCAAGATAAAAACAAGCTAATTCCCCTTGGATTTTAAAGTGACAACAATTGCCATTTGTTGGACAAGAAAACCCTTATGTATGAATTATTCACGGAAAAAAATACCAGAGTTGTGAATAAATTTATGTCTGATAAGAGTGGACAAATTTGGTCTAGGAAAACAATTATGGGTGTGTTAAATATGACTTCGTATGCACAATATGTTCAATGTAAATCTCAAGCTAAACATGAACAACCAAACACAAACACAAATAATTTCATGAATTTGTCTAAAATTCTATTGAAATTCATTTCAAGTTCGCTATGAAATCACACAAAATTCAAAGAGGTTCATAATAATAATAATAAAAACAATAAAACCCTAAAGGTTAAAACAAAAATTCCAGGATGACTACAATAATGCACCGTAGTCTTTGAATGTCAAACTTGAAAACAATGGAGATACCAATACATGTTAAGTTAGCTTTGGGAGGATGTTGGGAATCATGTTTTTTAATTTACATAGAATACAACTTTTTTATTTTAATAATAATTTTTTATTTCTATTTGTTTATCTTTATCTTCATAATTTTGATGTGTTAATTTCTTATTTATACTAGACACACTTAAATTATTTAAATTTATACATTTATAAATAATTAGAATAGAAATGTAATATTTCAATAAAATATGAAAGTTAAATATACAAAAGAAACACGTAAAAATATATATATAGGTGTGGTCTAACTTATAGTACGAAAATGACCTTTTTTAAAGGTCATTTTTTTTCTGATTAATATTAACTAAAATCCGATATAGATTTTTAAAAACTTGAATTTAAGTTTTTTGATTTGTAGAGTTCCAGGTCTTAGAGTGTTGACTTTATTTATGCATTCAAGATGTAATATTTTAAAACAAAGCGACTATATATATTATATTAAAAACTTGGTTTTCATGGCCAACTCCATTTACAATTACATTGACAACTTCAAAATTCGAGAAGAGCTATAATTTGGTTTTCTTAGTGCCGTTGGCCTCATCTGCTACAATATTACATTGAAAATTCCCATAAATTCTACGCGTAATTGCCCCAAAATTTTTTTCATATACGCATAACATACTACATTTGTGGCTAATTTGCCCCCAAAAGGGCCAAGATCTAACTTGTTCTTAGATGCCATCTCCTTGCCGCGAGTTGGTCCATCATCTCCCTCCACTCATGCGTCTACCATATCCCGCAAAGTAAAAGTGGGTTCTAGGGAGCCTTGATTTCCTTCAAACTCCCAACTCTCTCTCGCCGAGTCCTCAGGGAGCAAAATCCCGGGAGCGTCGCGATTCTCCATCACTCTTAGAGGCCAATTATGTAGAGGAGGATTCAAACCAAAAAACAACCAAATATGCTTTCGATAATCTTCATGGATTCCCTTATTTATCGGCTCCCGCTCATCTTGGGATGTATTCTTCCCCGATGTTAGCATTAATTTCTCCCGTAGTTGAAACATCAAAGCATAATCTCCATCATGGAATCAATCCTCGCGTAACGGGGACACATGGTGGCATTAAATGGACTCTCTTTAGATGATCGTAATTCCCACATCTTCTGCAGATGAGAAGACCTCTATGTTTTTAAAACAAGTTTTCCTTCCTCACGGATACTCAGTGTGAATATCGTCGTGCTTGGAATGGAACGTGGGTCGGATATGCCGTATTCCTATATGTCCTCTCCCATCATCCATCATGTGATGATGTGATTCTATAGATGATCGAGGCAAACATGATGAATTTTTCTCGCTATCACCTTAGAGACTTGTCTTATTACTAACATTGAATCTTTCATGATCTTCAATTTCTTGATCCCTTTGTCCCCGGCAATGTCGAGACATTTACAAAGCACTAGCTTGATTATTTAGAGGCAAACATGATGAATTTTCTGCTATCACCTTAGAGACTTGTCTTATTACTAACATTGAATCTTTCATGATCTTCAATTTCTTGATCCCTTTGTCCTCGGCAATGTCGAGACATTTACAAAGCACTAGCTTGATTATTTATTGCCATTTTCAGGCCCCAAACATAGCTATATTCCTTTTGTTTTCTCGGGGCAATTGATTACCCCTCTGCGTTCCCTACCGCTCTTCATTCAAAACCGTATTCTCCTACCCCTCATTCAAAAATGTATTTTAACCAACAAAAACTCACTGTCTTTGCTTGAAATTGTATTAAGGTGAAAAATATTATTTTGTCTATAAGTTAGACTATATATGTGTGTGTGTGTGTATGTATGTATGTATGTGTGTGTGTGTTTATTTTGTTTAATTTTATTATTATTATTATTTCCGAAATATATTAATTTTTTTATTTATACCATATACACTTAAATTATATAAATTTATAATTTATATATTCATAAGTTAGACTATTTTAACCAACAAAAAACTCACTGCCTTGCTTTGAAATTGTATTAAGGTGAAAAATACTATTTTGTCCGTAAGTTAGACTATATATATGTGTGTGTGTGTATTTATTTTGTTTAATTATTATTATTATTATTATTTCCGAAATATATTAATTTTTTTATTTATACCATATACACTTAAATTATATAAATTTATAATTTACATATTTATAATGATTATAATAAAATTGTAATATTTCGATAATAAAAAATATATGTAGTTAAAAAAATATTTTAATATTTAAATTTTGTTCATATATATATATATATATATATATATATATAAGTGTAACATTTCAATAGATTATAAAAGTTAAATATATAACATCTATAAATTAAAAAAATATTTTAATCTTCAAATTTGATTGTGCTTTATTATTTTTGAATATATACATATATGAACAATTATAGTAGAAATGTAATATTTCACATGTATATTAAAATGTTTTTTGATCTTATTTATTATTTTTGAATGTGTGTTACTTTTTTATTTATACCATGTACACTTAAATTATATAAATTCATATGTTTATAAACAATTATAATAGAAGTATAACATTTCGGTAATATATACAACTTAAATATATGAAAGAAACATGTATATTAAAAATATTTTATTTTTTAAAATTTGTTATCATTTATTATATTGACTATATATAAATGAGTCATTTAAAGATATGTCATTTATTAAACACACTAAGCCGCAAGGGTTAGCTTAGTTGGTTGAGTCCCCATTGTTAAAGCACCTTTTCTATCGAGGGGTGACAAGTTCAATTCTCTCAACACTCGTTGGGGTTATGCTCCATGGTTAAGTTGACAAGAAGTGATCCATTCGCGGTAGATATGCCTAGTATAAATATTTCGTGGACGTAACAGGTCACACTTGATATTTGGGGTTCGTGAAATCCATATATATATATAAAGAGTTACAACGATTCTTAACATTATATATTGCTAACACTAGAAAATCGTACAACGTAATGACAACATTAATTAATGTCGTGCTAAAAGGATATACAATAGTCGGGAAGACATTACATAATCTAAAATGTATTTAAAAATCTCTAAGGTCTAAGGAAAATCAAATTTGAATTAGTCCTAAATGCTCTTTGCGCACATAATCCTTCGTGAAGAGCCCCTTTCGCGCGCCTTTTTTGCTTGATATGCGCGCAATCCTAGTGAGTGGCAAAATGTCACTATCCGAGACCACACAAATCAAAGGACAAGTGATTCCTCACTTTGAAGCCGCCTAAGGACAACCACCAACGCCTCCTTAGACACTAAGTGAGCACACAATGGAATATTTGGAGCACACAAAGGAATCATGCCCCTCTTTCGGGTCACCATCCACAATGTACCAAGAAAGGGAAGGGATGATTTGAAATCTCCTATATAAAGGCCACCATGAGATGAAGAGTTGATGAACACATTGTTATGCGGCTTAATTTCCCAAGAAATACCACGAGTAGTGTGAGCCATAGCCGAAGATAGAGGGGACTCAATTGTTGGTCATCCAACAAGTTCGACCCAACACAAGAGAGAGAGAGGGAGACCGCATTGGGGCAAGCTTGGGATAAAAACATCCTTGCATCGGGACCCAGAACCATTGTCTAGGGGCCCTTTGGCAAGAGGGTAAAGTTTCACTTTTATTACTACCAACGCTCAATAAGAGGGGCCTAGAGCCACCGTTTGTATTATTGTTGTCGTTTGACTCTTTTTAGAGCTCAGTGTTTATTTGTTTTAGTTTTTAGTTTATATATGCATGGTAATTCTCTATCTAGTATGCTTATGATTCTTGCTTGTTCCACTAACTTGCTTTGACTCCACTTATGTTTCGCTTGTTACCAATAACTTAGGTGGGTAGATCCACACCCCCTTAAGTTGGTGTGATTTCGTACATACATGCACCAAACACACTACAACATATATAAAAGTGTTACGACATTTTTTTCGCAAGTAGAACTTAATATCGAATTTTATTTTCAAAAATTTTAACTTGCGAATTTTTGTTGAACTTTCATTAGGGGAATTTTGAAGTCTAAAATGGTCTTCCTAAAGAAATTATAAAGTGGAAATAATAAAATAATATTAGCTTACATCATCAAATTTTAGAGGGAAAAAAAGAAAAAACTATTTTTTCAATTTGTATTTTCAACTTATCTCCCTATGGGTTTACTCAAATTTCAAGTGGAAACACTCATTGGATGCATAATTTGGTTCCTCATCCAAGGAGTACCCATGTTGAATACTTTCGATGTAGCCTACATGGGTACTCTTTGGATGAGGAATTAAATTTTTCATCCAATGAGTACTCCCACTCAAAATTTGAGTAAATACTTAAGGAGATAAGTTGAAAATATGAGTTGAAAAAAGTATTTTTATTATTTTATTATTTTTTTTAATTTTTTTACTTTTTTACCCCCAAAAAATGGTGAATCATCCCCCATGGTTTAAATCATCATCTTGAATCCTATTGGTTCTTATAAAGTTTATTTTGGTTGTACATTTTTTCTTAGGAGGCCCATTTTAGACCTCAAAATTCCCTAATGAAAGTTATTAAACTCCGAACAAAAACACGAATCATGTGACTTAGGTTTAACCTTAAGAAAGAAATAATGAAGGTCTCTTCCTCCAAACAAGCATCTAAATAGGCAATCAAACTTCTTCTACATGCTAAGACACTAAGCCATTGTAGAAGACCTTCCGTAGCCATAAAACATCAACACTACCTCCTAACATGGAAGGGATTCTCCACCACCCCCAACTTGTCCCCATAGAACATAAAATTCCCTTCATTAGAGGCTTGGTGAGAATGTTTGTGACTTTCTTTGCTGTGGATATGCACTCGCAATCTCACAACACCGCTTTGGACCATGTCTCCGATGAAGTAATACTTAATCTCTATATGCTTGGACCTCGTCATGAAACAAATGATTTTATAGAGCTTAATGTAACTATAATTATCACAATAAATCACCTTGGGACTCATCTCATGACCAAATAACTCTCGAGAGCATCTTGTAAATCCACATGGCCTCACAACTTGCTAGAGTCACTGCCATGTACTCGACCTCTACTTAGTTAAGTGCAACTGCGGGTGTTGCTTCCCCGCAAAAACATGATATCATAGTTGATCCCAAGTTGAAACAACATCTAGATGTGCTCTTCTTATCCACCGCACCCTCTCGCCTAGTTTGAATTTGTATAGTCATGTAACTCCACTCCACCAACTCGACATACCTCACTACATACTCCACTATACCTATGAAGCACATGAGCACATGCTTCATTGCCACTCAATGAACCTTCCTCAAACCCACCATGAACCGAATGAGTGTATTCACAACAAAACAAATTTCTGACCTAGTGTTGTCCATATACATCAAAGAACCTATCAACCACCTACACAAAGTGGGATCAAACAACTCACCCTTAGAATCACTCAACTTCTTCAATTTGGTGATCATAGGTGTAGACATAGGTCGTTATGAATATAATATATAAAAAATAATATAAATAATATAAATTAATAATAACCGTAATAATGATTAATTAAGCAATAATTAGTTATCGAAGATGCATGTCTTAAAGGGACATGACTATTTATGAAGAGGTACCTGCATAGGTATATAAGAAAACCCTCATTTGTAGCCACATCATATCTCATATCTTCTCGTATATTCAAACATTTCTATATAAATATTGCTTGTCCTATAATGAATACTTACATATTCCAGAGTATATTGAAAATTCCTCCGTGTATACTAACCCTCGCTCATTATAATGGTATCACAACCAAGATACATATAAAAAATAATTTAAATAATTTAAATAATATTAATCATAATAATTATTAATTAAATAATAATTATTTATTGAAGAGGCACATCTTAAAGGACACGACCTTTCATGAAGGGGCACTTGCCTAGGTATATAAATGTGACCCTCATTTGTAACCACATCATATCTCATATCTCATATCTTCTCTACATTCAAACA
The DNA here is from genome assembly GCA_034641835.2 of Pinus albicaulis. Taxonomy (NCBI): domain Eukaryota; kingdom Viridiplantae; phylum Streptophyta; class Pinopsida; order Pinales; family Pinaceae; genus Pinus; species Pinus albicaulis. Next base: position 1,101,104,864 of record CM076583.1, read on the forward strand.
TTTCTATGCATAAACATTGCTTATCATATAATGGATACTTACTTATTTCTGCTCATTTTGAATATTCCGTCGCATATTCGAACCTTGTTTGTTACATTGGTATCAAATCCCTAACTTGACATTGAAATACGTTATTGTTATGACCGATCATATCAAAATCTACCACTCATGACATATTTGAGCTACCCGTGTCAATACGTCAACAAGAAAAGTCATACCTATTCAATTGTGACCATTAAACTTTACCAAACTTGATTAAATTAAAGAACAAATTTTCATATTCAATGTTTTCATAAAATAATAGAAGTTGTGGAGTGATATCAGTCCTTTATAAAGTTAAGGAAGGAACATTAATTAACAAAATGGTTAAAAAAGAAAAACTTTAGCTAATAAGATAAAGGAGTACTATAAAACATTATAACAAAAAAATAGCAATTCGAAGATATTAAAAGTGTAGTTAAAACTACAAAGGATGTTCATAAGTTAAAAATAAAGATGGGTTCTATTCGAAGTGAAAATAAAGGTATTTATTATTTAAAAAAATATTTCTCATATTTTAAAAGTGTCCTAGTAAGAATAAAAAGGTTAATGTTTAAAATTTATATCTATAATTACCGATTATCCTAGATTGATAAAAAAAATTATATCTATAAATATGAGCGTGTGTGAATATTTAACGAGTTAAAAGTAATAAAGTGCAAAAGATGAATTTCATAAATAAGTCAATATTTTGGACTAAATTTCTTTTTCTAAAATGGAATATATGTTTCCGCTTATACGTAAAAAATAAAAATGTATTTATATGATATGTGGACAAATATTTATATGGAAGAATGTCAAGGTGATGCGTAAATGCAAATAAAAGTATTAGAATGTGAACTTGTATAATTTGAAAAAAAATAACAAGGCATTATAAAAGAAACATACGTATCTCGAAGGTATGTTTTAAAATGAGTCAAAAAGAAAAGGACAAGGGAATTTTGCATCGAAGGGGCTATAGTAAAAAATTACTTCCACAAATTAAGAATTCCAAGGCTAAGAAGCAAAAATTAAAGCAAGAAAAAAGAAAGTTTTGAGAAGAAGCTCAACGAGAGCCCATCACGGAAAGAAGAAGAAAATATCCAAATAAAAAACCTTAATCAAAATTTATTAGAACAAATTAGAGCTTTAAAAGATGAAAGGCTTGAACGTAAAAATAAAGTTGAATCAAAATCTTAAGAAATTTTATCATCTGTAAATCATAATCAAAATCTACCTCACCAAATTAAGAAACTTAAAAATGATAAGAAATCATTGGAGAAAAAATTAGAAGAACTTATTACAAAAGAAGTATTGAAGTCTTCGTAAATAAAAGTCCAAGTAGAAGAAAAAATGAACGAATACCAATCTAGTCAATATCACAACTCAAGAAGACGAAAAACTAGTTGAAGTAAAAAAATATTTAGATGTTGCAATTCAAATGACAAAAATTTCAAGTGAAGATCCAACATTTATCCAAAGCGACTTCAAGACGTGAAGGAAATCATATGCTTCAAGTAAATCAAGAAATCACCACGAACATAATAAGGGGAAATCAAATCAAAATAACTCCTTGTTGACACCCAATTCATAAAAGAGGAGACATCTCAACCAGTCAAAAAATTCATATCACTCAAACTATAAACAAGAAACTTATATTCCAAATAATATTGATGTCACCATAATCTAGTCTTGTGATAACAATTCATCTCAATTTTCTAGTAACCGCAAGATTCCACAAAAAGATTGATTTAGGATGGTCAAGTCCTTCTCTCGGCGAAAATTTTATTTATCACTTAGAGGATCCTATCATATTGTGTCATCAAAGATGAAAAATATAATAATTTCAAAACATGCAAATATATTACAAGACGAAGAAACATATGACACACATTATCAAAAATAAGATTTGAGGAAAAATATTTTCTAAAGAGGAAGACAATGTTATGAATATAATGTAGAAAAAATAACATAAATAATAATAATAATCATAATAATGATTTATTAAATAATAATAATTTACTAAAGAGGCATGTCTTAAAGGACATGACAAGCCATGAAGGGGCACCTCCTAGGTATATAAGCAAGCCCTCATTTGTAACCACATCATATCTCATATCTCATATGTTTTGTACATTCAAACATTTCTATATAAATACCTTTGATCTTATAATGAATACTTATATATTCCAGATATTCCGAATATTCCATCGGGTATAAAAATCCTATTCATTACGCACCTTTAATCCTCCATCCCGAATCTCCTTAGATTCTCCGATGCATACTTGCCCCATCCAAGGAATATCTCTCTTGGTTGTTGCCACACTCCCAATCCAAAAAATGCAATGCATCAAGCCAATGTCCTTCATTTCAAACTCAAAATCAAGGTCCGCTTCTGCACATCTCTATGAGCCTCTCCTGATCTTGTCAAGAAGAGATCATCGACATACAAGAACAAGATGAGTGACTCACTATCAACAAGTACATAGTACAAGTTGGAGTCTTCCTCATTCTTGGTGAATCCCAATCTAAGTAGGTACCCATCCATCCCGGAGTACCATGTGTGAGATACACTCGTGTAAGTCCGTATAAGGAATTTTTTAAGTTTGCATACATGGGGCTCCCCCTCATGCACCCTCAAATACTTGAGGCTACTCAATATACACCTCTTCCTCAATCACCCCATTGAGGAAGGTAGTATTCACATCCATATAATGTATTCTCCACTTCATCTTTGAAGTAATGAAAATAATTTCCCTAATAAATTCATATATTGTAACAAGAGAAAAACATCTCCTCATACATTAGAGAGCTTTTGAAGCCTAAAATGTCTCTAAAGAAAAAATTACAAACACAATAAACTTTATAAGAACCAATAAGATTCAAGATGATGATGTCAACCATGAGGGATGATTCACCTTGGGCTGAGGAATTAAATTTTGCATCCAACAAGTATTCTCTCTTGAAATTTGAGTAAACCCATAGGGAGATACGTTGAAAATACAAGTTGAAAAAAATAGATTTTTACCTTTTCCCTCTAATTGTTTATGATTTAATCCAATATTATTTTATTATTTCCACTATTACTTTATATTTTCCATAGGATGACCATTTTATACCTCAAAATTCCCCTAATGACTCGCTTCCTCCTTCCAAGTTAACCCACTCACCAAAAAACCCTCACTTTGTGCTTCTCGATGTTTCATATGTTGTATGCTTCATCTTATAGATCCACCAAGAAGTGGAAAATACTTCCCCAAGGCCTCGACACTATGTACCGCACATCATTCCTCATGATGGAGTCATACTCCCCTCCACCATGGCATCCCTCCAAACTTGCTAGTCTATTTCCTCCTTAAAGGTAGAAGGATCGTGACTCATTGATGTTGCTCATAAAGGCCAAATAGGCCGGGAAAATTTTGCCGGTGGTCTACTCTCCCTAAAGGTCATGCTAGGAGCCTCCACATGCTCCTCCACATCCCTCAGTGGCCTATTTGTCCCATCTCAGCCTCCTCATGGTCCTTGCTACTAGTATCACTAGTCCTTACTCAACCTTTTTGTTAGTATGAATCCTTCGTCGAAGTGTACGAAAAATGACCACTTTAGCTACGCATAACTAATAGCCCTAACAATAGAAATGACTCGCCAATATCTTCGTATCCGCGGTTAGTTTGACAAGAAAATAGCTACAAAACACCAGATCTATGTATGGAAAGACATTAAACGAGTAAAAACAAGGGTTTGCTCCATATACCAAGAGACAACACAAGAACAATTTTTGAAAGAATTTTTATATTAATCGGCACCCGGGAGGAAAACAAGAAGGTGTATCCAATTCTCCTCAATGGGATGGGTTCTTGGAAGTCCTCAGCACTTCAGATCTAAACTTTCTCTCTCTTGTTGGTGTAGAAAACCCAATGCAAAAAATGGAGCTCAATGGGTGCAAATGATGAAAATGGGGACCAAGTGTATAGATCCGAGAGTGATCTAGTAGGCAACAAAAGGTGAGGAATGATGGGGAAAACCCTCCTATTTATAACAAAATATTGGGTCATTCTAGATCTTGGTGCATGATTAAAATAATGTTAACCAAATCTAGATCCACCTTTTATGGAATACTTTATTATATTTGTTGGAGGGAAAGGGTGTTTGACTTGGGTCAAATCCCTTGATTAGTGAAAAATAAATAAATAAATGATTTATTTATCTTTTTAAGGAGGTGGTTGGAAGATAATCAAATAAATAATGATTTATTTGATTATTGGTGGGTGATTTGGTCATATTTAACAAGGAATATTATCTAAATAAGATTTAAATAATTATTCCTAGAAAATAATAAGATAAAAAAAGGGTTTATCTCATTAATTTCTTTGTTTTTGGGTTAAATATGACTAGGGGAATAATAATTAAATTATGGTTTAATTAATTATTCCATGAGGAAAATCAAACAAATATAGGTTTGTTTAATATTTCCTTTTGGGTTTTCCCTGTTTGGACCATAAACAACCTAATAAATGTGGTTTATTAAGTTATTTAACATAGTGAAGGCAATTTTACTTAGGGTAAAATTGGTCTTACATGGTGTACTTGGGTCCATCTAATGATAATAGGTTAGATGACCAAAAAAATTGTGTGACATATTGCCCCCGCCGTGCGAGTGTCGTGGAGCAAATCGTATGACCGAAGTACGTTGTAAGAACTCAATCACTAGACAACAAAAGGGAAGTCGCAGAGAGAAAGGTGAGGTAGATAGTGTGCCGAAGGACTAGACCCCGAGGAGACGAGACTCGCTGGTGTGCAACAAGTCTCTTTTTATGAGAGGGTACCAGAAGCCGAAGGCGGCGGGGGAGGCATACCTATGCCCGCCGAGACAAAGTACAAAAGAATAGTGTGTCCAAGAAACAAGGGACCGAACCATAGAGTACAACCGGCATAATCATGAGCGATATAAAAATACAATGAGGAATCTCACATACATGTCGTGCTCGGGATAACAACCGGACTCGGTACAATAATATCTCGAGTACATGAGATAAATACAACCCAAATGCCCCCCGTAAATGGGGAAGGGCTCACAAAATCCGACCGATACATGCAAATCGAAGAGGCGCCGCAAGTGGCTAAGGCCAACATCATCAAAATCTGAGCGGCATCGAAGGCCGCAAAGAAGAGGTCATCCGGGCATGTGGGGGGCTACCTGCATGGGCCTACCCCCTCATGAGGGTTGAGACATCTCACACACACTGGGAATCATCAAGAGCCGCCGCCGGATCACCGGGACCGTCAAGTATACGAATCTCGATCATGTTGAAAGGAGCCCGGAGAAAGCAATCAAGTCAAAGGGAAATGGAGATCCCTCTGCTCGATCCGAGGCACCGAACAAGAGTGGAAGCCGGAACCAAGGTACACCGCCCGCGACCCGGCTTCGGAATGAATGTGTTGATGTCGACAGTAGGAGGTCCGCCATAGGCGAGGCAATGAGAGATCCTCAACTAAGGCACGAGAGAAAACAAGAGAGCGACTGACGGGATCGACGACTAATGACGATAGTGGAAATGGGAAGGACCGAGTAGCGAATGGACGACTTCCTCGTTAGAGCATACGATAGCATGAATGACACCAGCAACGACCGACACAAGATCATAAGGGATAGGGGACAGAGGGGGACTACAAAGGTCATAATGTGCAACACAAGAGAGAGACCAAGCAATGAAGGATGGAGGGCTATAGTGGGGTACAAAGGGACTCTGTGATAGACTCCATGGATGCAATGATGACTCAACTTGGATGCTCTAAACAAGGGGCGAATCGATGGTGCTCGCTACACAAGAAAAGGCCCCAATGGGGGACCAAAGAAACATGAGTACAAGGTGGGAACTCATGACGAAAATCAACACAAACATGGACAAGCAAGGGGGCAAGATGGTGCCCCAAGTACAAGTGTCGTAAGTGAAGAAATTCGATTTTAAGTGAGGTGAGTTGGCCCCGCTTGGACGAAATGGGTCCCGGTGAAGGAGCAAAAAATGGAAAAACAGACATGCCGGCTATCTAAAAGAAAATAAAACATGCATTTCGGAAGGGAAAATGCTTAAGGGTAATATTTCTTAAGATAGAGTGCATTGCGAGGATTAGAAAGGGGATGGCCTTTCGAAAATCCTTTAAAAGGTATGCCCCCTTTACCGAGATCCTTATCGATGATGTAAGGGCCTAGCCATAATGAGTCGTACTTCCCATGACCAAGGACATCATGGGCCCGGTCATGAGACCAGAACAAGGTCGCTTCGTTAAAAGTGCGAGGCTGGACTTTTCGTGGCCATACCGAGCTTTGGTGCGTTTTTGGCCGCTTCCATGGTTTGCAAGGCAACACGATCGGTCTTTCTAAGCACGCTAAAGCATGATAAGTCGTTGTTCTAGAGGTTGGGTGTCGGGGAGAAGTTCAACGACATCGCATGTAGGGAAGGAATTTTCACACTCGATCGGTAAGATCGCCCTCCTCTCCAAAAACTAGGTGGAACGGAGTAAACCTGTGCATGGCTAACAAGTTCGATAGGCCCATAAAGTGTGGAAGAGCATGAGATGCCAGCTGGTTTTGTGCTTATTCACCGTTCGTTGAAGCATAGTCTTGAGGGTTTTGTTGACTCGCTTCAACTTGGCCATTACCTTGGGGGTAATAGGAGGAGGGATATTGGTGCTCAAAACCCAACAAGGAGGATAGCTCACACCATATCTCATCTTAAAAATGTCCGCCATGATCGTGAGACCGTATTTGCTGCTGGGGAACCCCGAATCGAGCTATAACATGGTTAAAGAAAGAGGGCCGCGATAGCCGCGCATGTTGTTGAACGTTGGCATGGCCTCGGCCCATTTGGTGAAATAGTCGACCGCCACGATGATATACTTGTGGTTACCGGTGGATGGCGGGCGACACTCCATAAAGTCGATGGCCCATTTGGCTGGACGGGACCGCTGAGACTACCTGATGGAGGGAGCCGGGGGGAGCTCGCGCCTTAGGGGGCGAAATGTTGGCAATTGGGGACAATGTTTGACCGCCTCAATGCAATCACTCGAAGAGGGAAGGCCAAAAATACCCAGCGCACATGAATTTTTGGGCGTGAGCAAGACCGGAAAGGTGGCCACCGCAAGCGCCGCTGTGGCGGGCATTAAGGACCCGTTCGGCCCTTCAGCCGTGTGTGAGACAACGACGAAGCGACAGTATCAACCCCGCGACGATAGAGGTCGTCACCGACAAGGAGGTATCTGGGCGGGTGTCTGATACGTTGGCGAGCCTCACGATCAAGGTGGAGGGCGAATTTTTGGGTTCGCAACAAGTAAGAATATCGCCATACCACGGGTCATCGGAAGCAATGGAAAATAGGTGTTCATCAGAAAATCGTCATTAACGAGAGGGTCTTGCGACGGTAGGGCATTCGAAATGAGCCCGCCGAGGGCTAATCCTTTCTTACTCTTTGGGGTGACAAATTCAAGGTCGAATTTCTGAAGAATAACGACCCAACGGCGTATTTCCCGATGAGGATACGACGACTCAATAGGGAAAGCCATGGGGTTGGAATTAGTCACAACCTTGGTGGAGCGCGTGAGGATATAATGACGAAGTTTTTGGACCGAGAACACGACAGCCGCGCTAATTTTTCTTCATATGAGTAGGGAGACGGGGGTCCTACAAGGTTCTTACCGACATAGTAAATCACATGCTCGATGCCATGGTCATCCTCTTCGATAAGGACTCCAGCCGACCGAATAGGTGGAAGCGGAGATATACAGAGGGTGAAGTCCCGATCAAAGTCGGGAGGGCGAATCAAGGGAGCGGATGTGAGAGCCTCGCTGAGGGCGTCGAAAGACTCATGAGCATAGGTATCCCAAATAAACGGGATATTAGATCGGAGGAGTCTAAGGAACCCATGTGCGGTGGTGGCATAGTCGGTGGACGAACCGTCGAAGAAAATTAGCTTTGCCTTGGAGGCTTTGGAGTCAAGTGAGGGTACGCGCAATGGGGAGTTCAAGAATGGCTTGAACTTTCAATGGGTCAAGAGTGATACCATCCTTAGAAATGATGAAGCCTAAGAGACGGCTGCGGGAATGCAAAAAACGCATTTCAACGGGTTAAGGCAGTATATTATACTTGCGACATCGGGAGAAAAATGGTACGCGATCGTGGAGGTGTCGCGCTCGATGCTTAGAACGCACGGTGAGGTCGTCTAAATAAGCAAGGATAATATGAGCCAAGTCGTGGAAGCAAATAAGACATGGCCCGTTGAAAAGTGGCACCGGCGTTTTTAAGGCCGAAAGGCATGACCCAGGTAAGCAAAAAGTTCCACGACTAATGAACACGGCTTTTTAGTTGATCGCCAGGACGGATAGCAATTTGGTTGTATCCAGAGAAACCATCCATAAAGGATAGGACCTCATGCCCCGCACACTCGTCAATGATTTGGTCGATGAACGGTGTGGGGTAGTTGTTCTTTGGGACAAGCTTTGTTCAAGTCGCGAAAGTTTGTGCAGACACGGATGGTGCCTTGTTTCTTGAGAACGGGAACTGGGTTGGATACCCAAGTGGTGTATTCAATGGGGTAAATGAAACCAGCCTGCTTGAGCTTATCGATTTCGGCTTTGATAGCGTCACGTCTGGAAGGATGAATGGGTCTCAACTTTTGACGAACTGGTTTGGCATCAAGCCATGTGTCGATATGGTGTTCGACAATGGCAGGATCGAGTCCGGGCATTTCAGAATAGGACCAGGCGAAAATATCACGGAATTCTTTGAAAAGCTTGGTGTAAGCTTCGATTTCTTCCGGGGTGCATTAGGCGCCTAAGGTGATATATTCTTCGATACCTGGTGTGACTAAAATGTCAATTTTGATGGTAGGAGAGATATTGGCCATGTTTCCTTCTTCGAAAGCATCAGGTGCAGGGATGGGGTTTTTGAACCAATCGACTGCATTGGGGATGAATTCTTTGGTTTCCACAGCAACTTGGTCATGGGACTGCTGTGGGAGGAAGTATGCGCGATGGTGCATATCGTCCCATGGAAAGTCCGGGTTGTTCATGGCTTCCATAATGTCTTCATCGGACTGGAAGATGGGAAGACTGGAGGAAGAAAGGTCACCCGAGGAGGTAGTGATGTGTGACGGGTCATCAGGAGGAGAATGGCTCAGATGTGCGATATCAACAGATCCAAGGTCGGCTGAGGAGCCGAGAGTATCTGCAGGTTGAAGGGCAGATGAAATATCTCGCAAGGATGATGACAGGTACAAAATGGTGGTTGACGGCTCTGTTGGCTCGATAGCGGGAGGAGGAATGTGAATGGGAGTAGGAAGATCCTCTGGTCCTATCGAAGTGGCCTTGAATCGGCGGTACATGTCCAAGGAAGAATGATACTCGTCAAGGCGGGGACAGAGGTGGGTGTAATGGCCGTGGAAATCTCACAAAGCACAAGGGTGGTTTGTGCGCAAGGTTTTGAGTTTTGGGATAGAGTCTGGGATAGTGACGTAGACTTCGGGGATGTCAGAGTCGGGAAACGTCTCGTTGACCAGAATCTTTAGGTGCGGCAATTCAGGACACATATGGGTGGCGTGACCGACGATATCACACAAAGCGCATTGGATAGCGGGCTTTGGTGGTCGCGGAGGGGTAGGGGTTGTCGGGGCGGCTTGGTCCTGATGGGTTGCCCTCTTACGAGCTTTTCCTTTCTTTCTGAGGGCTGGCACCACAGGCGTAGGGTCCTGTGGAGGTGTTGGGGGCTCGGAGGAGGTGAGGGGGACCGGTTGAACCGGTGTCAAAGCAAGGTAAGGTTTGGGGTGACCGGGAGGGGTAGCGGCTGGAGGGTCAATGTACCAGACGGGTATGCCGAGGGTCAGGTTAGGGAGAGAGAGGGTGGCCATGACGGGGACAGAAAATACTCCGGGAGGGGGAGCCAGGAAAGGTATCTGCCCAGCAGGGTAATGACCAGGAGGGACGGCTCTGAGGTGGTTAAGGCCTGGGGGAACCGTTCCAGAAGGGTAAAGGGGTTCAGGGATACCAACTGTAGGGGGAGGGCCAGAAGGAGGAGGTCCAGCTGGCTGAGATGAATGGCTAGGAGCGGGGTGCGGAGGGTGAGGGGGAGGTTGCTGACTAGCCGAGGCAGGCCGCTTAAGGGCAGCCTGAGACGATTGCATCATGCAAATATTCGATAAGCTGGGATCAGTGATAGGAGAAGGGGGAAGATTAGGAAAAGTTCCAAGCAGGGAGGAATCTTTGTAAACGCCGGGGGAGACACTGGTCAAGGAATCGACGGTTTGCTTGTTGGCTACAGAAGAGATGGTCGTCTCAGGGGAGGTCTGAGATTTTGGCTCATGATATGTCAATTGGTCAATGGTGACTATCTTTCCATTATGGGGGAAAGACATCTTGCGAAAGACCGCGGATGGGACAGCAGACATAGCATAGGTGTAGCTTCGCCCCAATAGAATTTTGTAATCTAGCGGGGCGTCGATGACTTCGACGTCAACGCAAACAGTCTTACCGGCGAGGGTGATAGGACAATTACGAAACAGGCCAATGGGCTGGGAGGCATGAACATCCCACGCTCGAAGGGTGATCGTGGAAGGGGCCAGTTCAGGGGATCCGAGTTGCTTCCAAACCGAAGCGGACATCACGCAGGTGGATGCCCCCTCATCAATGATACACCGGGACACGTTGGCGTTCCGGATTTTGACTAGGATTTGGAAGGCGACGGAAGGAGGAAGAGGAGGATGGTCCGATAGAGTGGCGTCGAAAACAATCATTTGGTCATCAGCAGGATCTACAGCACCCACGGCAGATAGTAGAGCCTTCTTTTGGGGAGGGCACGACTGGAGGAGTTCCAGTGTGGAAATGGCGGCAGGAGATTGCGCCAAATCATCTATTATGTTATACGAATGAGCAGCTCGACCAGAAGTAGCGTTTCGACGTAATGGTCCCTTAGGAATCTTGGTATGAACCTCAACTTTGGGTTGAGGGATATGTAAGGGGCCATTCGGTGTCGAAAGAGGCTCTGTAGAACCTGAAGAAGGAGGCTCGGAGGCAGACTGAGCAGGAGGCTGGGGGTACTGGCGAGACCGAGTTTGAAGGTGAAGGTCGACGGTCGGGGAAGGATCGGAGTGCATCATAAGGATCTGGTAATCAGAGGAACCAGAAAGGGAAGGGGGAGTGGCGACCTGGCTGTCAGGCGGTTGGGTAGCCACGAATCCTTGCTGAGGGAAAGGATCAGTAAACACAGTTGGTTGGGTAGTGGCCACATTAGGAGGAGCATGAGGGGAGGCGTGTTGTCCGCGCAATGTGGCTTGAGACTCCCACATCTGCCGCATCTGGGGTAAGAGGGGACAATCGTGGGTGTAATGACCATAAACACCGCAACACGAACAAGGCTTATTTGTGCGAAGCGGCTTGTCCGGCTTGGGCTGAATGCCCTGTTGCTGGTTGGCAGTGTTAGGGTCCACACCAGGATTGGGTCCATGGGTACCAGGGGCAGATTGGTTTGGGTTGCCTCTCCGCCTTCTTTGAGAATAAGGGGGATTAGTCGCGCCCTGCTGTGCAAATACTTGCCCTGGAGGAGGCTGTAAGTGCTGTTGCGGGTTTGGAGGAGGCAAGGGAGATGGAAGCGCATATGCTGGAGGAGCTGGCGCACCAGGCTGCGGATAAAGGTAATGGTTAGGTTGGGCAACATTGAGGTAAGCAGGAGGTTTGGCAAAAGGAGGAGGCATGCCGTATCCTGGATACATGCTACCGGGAGGGGGAAGAGTGCTAGAGGTGCTGGCCCCTCCCTGAGGGAGACCATAGCCCATAGGAGGTTGAGCGTATGGATGGGAAAGGGCTCCAACGATACCGTCGGCGAAATGAGATGCCCCCGGGGTGTTAGCGCCACCGGGCCTGGGGAGGTCAGGAAGAAGGGTATAAACATAACCAGATTGAGCGTAGATCAGGTCATATTTCAAGGCTATTTGGAGGGCGGCTTCTTCAGTTTGAGGAAAGTGAGAGGCGACATCTTTGCCGATAGGAGCTAAGAGGGTGCGAAGGAACCAGTCCATGTAAACCCGATCTTCGAAGGGGGGGCTCGACATAAGCTTCGTCTTCGTCGCCATTCCTGAACATGGGCGGAAAGGCGGGTCGAAGAGGTTTGCTTGAATGAAGTCAAGAGCTCCGTGCAAGTATCGTATCGGAGAGGGAGCTGGAAATAAGATAAAAAGGCTTGGGCAAGGGTCGCAAAGGTGGTATGGGAAGAGGTGGCTTGTTCAACATACCATTTAGAAGCTTCGCCGGTAAGCGTGCGTTGGAACAAACGAAGACGGATGGAGTCATCGGTAACGGAATTGGAGGAACACCACATGTGGAAAGATCGGACATGATTGGTTGGATCTTCTCCAGCAAGGCCTTCGAACTTAGGGATGTCGGAGGGGAGCTTGGTTGGCATAGCAGGCCAACCAACATCATGGCGGATAGGGTCATTGATCAACTGATTGAAATCGGGGAGGCTGAGGCCTGCAATGTACGACAGCAAGGGTATGGCCGAGGTAGTTCCTATGGCGGTTCCGCTAGTAGTGGTTCCGGCATTAGGGCTTGGAGCACCGCTAACGTTAGGCCCTGGACCAGACATAGTGAAGGTGACAGGGGGAGAACCAGGAGGAGAGGGAGAACCCAATGAATCAGAAGAGGAGTCGGAGTGCGGACTCGGAGGAGGACTGGCTCGACGACGGCAGGACGGAGCAGGTCGATCAACCAGAAACTGAGGGTGAAGGCCAAGAAGTCTCCGGGAAAGGCGCCTTGGGGGCGCAATGATGACGGGAAGAAGGAAACCGACAAGGGAAAACAGGGAAAGAATCAAGTGAGGTCAAGGGCAGAAAAGGTTTAGTGACAATTGATTTTAGAGTCTTTGCCAGGCGGTGTTAACCAGGCGCTTCTTCACTTAGGGTCAGTGTGTGGTGTGCGTTAATTTTAATTTTTAAACCTTTTCCGTTTGGAGAGCAAGAAAAAGGTGTGCTGCGTAACTGAAAATAAATCTGCAGAGAACAGTATATAATGCTGAAATAACAGAAAATTAACAGCTACTTGTGCATCTATCTAACCCAAGAAGGCGGGTCTCTCAAAACTAATCGAAAAAAAGGGAAAAATCTAGGCAAAACACACAGAAAAGAGGCCGATAGATCTAAGGTCAAAAGGGACAGGGATCTAAAGGATAAAGCTGCTGAAAAGAGGTGCAGATCACAGCCAAGAGACAGAGGCAAGGTGGCTGGAAAAAGGGAGGAAATCAGCAAAAAGAGGAAAGGACAGGGAGGAGGTCCTAAAGAGAGGTCCAAACAAAACGACAAGAGGTGATTTGAAAGGAAGAAAGGCTGATTTAAAGGGATCTGAGGAGGAGGTTTCAGATCTGAAAAAGGGAAGGCTGAAACTCTGAAAAACAGACGGCTGAAACAACTAAAACTCTTCCACAAAAAGTGGAGGGTACTAAAGCCCTAGGGGGCTAGGTTCCCACTTAGATGAGTAAAAACATATCAGAACTTGGTCAAAGCGGGCTGAGACAGAGGCTGGAAGACCCTGACAGAAGCTGCAGCAAAACCCAGAAAAATTGCAGAAAAATCACTGAAAAATTGGCAGGTCGCAGGTTCTGACCTGATTTCAGTGCAGGTCGCAGGAAACAGGCTGAAAAGTGCGACCTGGAGGTCCAGGTCGCAGGTTTAGGGCCAAAAAGTGTGACCCCCCGTTTCGGTTGTCTCGGCGGCAGATTTTCAGAAAAGTTGCCGTCTCAGTTGCGGCTGGTGTCGCTTACCTGCGCAATAGGGCCAGAAACACACGGAAGTTAGAAATTTTAATGTTTTAGGGTTTTATGTGAGAAAAACAACATAAAAATAGGAAAAATGAACAGCTGAAAAGAAACCCTAGGGTCTGAAGTAGCTGGATATGCAGGAATATGAAAAACGACAGCGGTCGTAATTTAAAACCCATGTGGAGTCGCCATTTGTTAGTATGAATCCTTTGTCGAAGTGTACGAAAAAGGACCACTTTAGCTACGCATAACTAATAGCCCTAACAACAAAAGTGGCTGCCAATATCTTCAGATCTGCGGTTAGTTGAACATAAAAAGAGCTGCAAAAACCAGATCTATGCATGGAAAGACATTAAGCAGAAAAAATAAGGGTTTGCTCCATATACCAATAGACAAGACAAGAACAATTTTTGAAAGAATTTTTATATTAATTGGGCACCTGGGAGGAAAACAAGAAGGCGTATCCAATTCTCCTTAGTGGGATGGGTTCTTGGAAGTCCTCGGCACTTCAGATCTAAGATTTCTCTCTCTTGTTGGTGTAGAAAACCCAATGCAAAGATTAGAGCTCAATGGGAGCTCACACAGCAAATGATGGAAAAATGTGACCAAGTGTATAGATCCAGAGTGATCTAATAGGCAACAAAAGGTGAAGAATGGTAGGAAAAACCCTCCTATTTATAACAAAATATTGGGTCATTCTAGATCTTGGTGCATGGGTTAACGAGATCTAGATCCACTTTTTATGGAATATTTTATTAATTTGTTGGAGGGAAAAGGTATTTGACTTGGGTCAAATCCCTTAATTTGTCAAAAATAAATAAATAAATGATTTATTTATCTTTTTAAGGAAGCGGTTAGAAGATAATCAAATAAATAATGATTTATTTAATTATTAAGTGGTTGAAAGATAATTAAATAAATAATGATTTATTTAATTATTTGTGGGTGATTGGGTCATATTTAACAAGGAATATTATCTAAATAAGATTTAAATAATTATTCCTAGAAAATAATGAGATAAATAAAGGTTTATCTAATTAGTTTCTTTGTTTTTGGGTTAAACATGACTGGGAATAATAATTAAATTAAGGTTTAATTAATTATTCCATGAGGAAAATCAAACAAATATAAGTTTGTTTAATATTTCCTTTTGGGGTTTCCTGTTTGGACCATAAATAACCTAATAAATGTGGTTTATTAAGTTATTTAACATAGTGAAGGCAATTTTACTTAGGGTAAAATTGGTCTTACGTGGTGTACTTGGGTCCATCTAATGATAATAGGTTAGATGACCAAAAAATGGTGTAACAGATACATTGCGGGATGTGATGCAGTCAGATCAGAAAGGCATGCTCATGAAACACCAAAGAAATGCCGAATAAAAACCTTTTATACATTCACGAAAAAAAAATTCAGTCGAGCCAAAGAACTGAATTCTATCAGAATTTTTCTGTTCCTCCTTTCTTCAACATCCTTAGTATAGGTATGCACATAATCGGTGCAAGGAGATCAGTGTAGGCACATTGCAGTGTAAGCATGATTGGTGCAAGCACACGCTCGACTGTAAATGCACAATGCAAGAAGCTGCTCAACACAGTACATGAGCGCTTAATGTGAAATGATTATTGAAAATTATTTTACCTGCAGCTAAAGGTTTACCATGATATATCATAGAATATATTATTTCCATTTCAATTATTACTTTGCATTATCATTTATTAGTTAGGAAGAAATTATTAAAGTGCAATATGTTTGGGTTAGGAAATCTAATCTTTTTAATGAATGCCAAAGTACATCTTAACTGAATCATAGAGATAATGTGGAATAGTACAGAATCTCCATAACCCTATGATTACCCCTTCTGAAAATACTTTCCATTACTCATTCATCATAACCATTACCTCATAACTTGATCATCTGACTGTTACACCGTCGTCGCAAAATCCTCCACTTCCTCCAATTATTCTCGCTTGCCTATAGGAGAGTGGTACATGTCAGCATCCATTTTGAATGAACGTTTGTAATGATTAATGGTGATTGGACAAATAGAATTAATCATGCGGTGGACGTCTGGGTCTCCTCCATAAAATTCTCAACAGATCTTTGTCTCTTTACCATGTGAAATCATTCTAAGACTATGATAGGGAATTGAGGAGAATTCGAGTAGGATGGAACCTGTGAGAAGTGAACCGACGTCCTTGAAGGAAATTGAATAGATAGCAGAGCACAGGAACAGTCTTTCATGATTGCAAGAATCAGGATTCCTCCTATTCTTACAGAAGTTCGATGGGTATGATATGGTCGTGGCCCTGTAGTTCACGAAAACGTTCGAGGATGGCCGAGTTTAGGTTGGCTCCCTGGAGTTAGAAGTTACGGAGGAGTCCATAACGCAAGCCATGGGACCATCCAACACAGGGGAACAGTGATTTAAGAAGGAAAGGATTTAAAATAAGCAGTGGCGCTAGTTCGTGGTTGACAGAAAAATGAAGGTCGATTGGAAGAAGGGAATTCCACGCAGCACCCTACTTGGTAAGTGGCAATACCTTCTCTACATTTTACAAAAGTTCTTGACCTGTGAGGGAAAATATTCCCTTACATTTTTGTATCACTTTCGACTGTTGTTTCATTTTGAGTTCGGGAAGGACATTAATTTCCCACATTATCTTCTCTGGAGTTTGGAGAATATGGAAAAAGGAGTGCAGAATGAGAATGCAAGCCAGGCCGAGTATAGAATTTACCACCATGGGCTTATTGCAATTTTGGTCAAGAAGGAATTGGAGGCTAAGGATATAGTCTAGGCAACATTTTCAAAGGAATTTTGCATGAGAAAATTTGTCGGGACAACTGCAAGCAAGAAGTGGAAGGCAGAAACCCCTACCCCTGCCAAGAGAAAGAACAAAATTTGATGAGTACAAGCAGAGGAGAAGGTTGATGAAGAAACCCTGTCCTTGGAAAAAAGGAAGATGACCAGGACCTCGACAAAGAAGAAGGTTTCTTCTTGTTCAAGCTCCCCAATTCTTATATATGAGTCACCTCAAGCTTCCCCCAAAGATCACAATCTCTCAGTCCTTGCAGATGCGACATCCCACATTGTGGTAACTGAAGAGCATGAAGAAATAGAAGATGACATCCTTTTGTTGGACTTCATTAAAAAACTGAGGAAAAAGAAAGAAACCTCGAGTACAAGTAAGGACCCACCAGATGGTCCATAAGATGATGTGGCGCAGTATGAAGACCCCCTCGACAATTTTTATGAGTAGGAGCTTGAAGCCCCTGCTGATGATTTCGATGAACAGGGTAAAGGCCCTGATGAATTGGATGAACATGGTGTCAAAAACCGTGATGAGTTGGAGAAACAGGGTACTGAAGCCCCTAAGAATTTAAAAGTGTAGGGTACTGAAGCCCTTGCTAAAATAGACATGGAGGATTTTGAAACCCTTAGTGCCATGAAAATTCCTAGCACAGAAGATTTTGTTGACTTGATGCAAACACTGGACAACCAAGTTCATTTTGATCTTGGCGATGATGGTACATGCCTCGAATCCATTGCAGAAAGGGTGCCTCCATCCGATGAGTCAGACACACAAACCTCTACCCTCTACCTCAGCACTCAGATAGTAGAGTTGGAACAACAAATCCATGATTTGGAGGCGCTCAACCAAGTGATGAAAGAGAAAAAATGGAAGTAGTAGGGTATGGTGGAGTTGGTTGAAGAGGTTAAGAAGCAGAACCGTGAAGTAAAGGTATGGAAGTACCAGCCTTCAAAATGCTACAAGCACCTCAAGAAGGTGACTAAGAAACTGAAGGATACTCGAGAAAAGAATCTAAAGGTGGTAGCAGCAAGAATTAACATTCAAGTGCAGGATTGAGAATGGCCCCTATTTTGAATTTTTTTTGCAGACAGGTGTTAAGTTTGAACTTTACCCATTTTTTACACATATTGTAGGCCTTGCCTCCCCTATTTTTGAACCCTTTTCTCTCTTTAATTATACCTATTTCGGCTATGTTATCTATTTTTGGCTAAAAAAGGTACCATAAGCCTAAGGTATGTTAAATTATCATAAGAAGTGTCATTTTATCTAAATTCGAGTATTCTTTGATCTATCCATGTCTTTATTGCATTACTACTCTAACTAGTCTAGAATTCGTGCACAGATTTGCTAGATTCAAACAGTTCTGCAAATCCTGCAGACAGTTCATGCGGCTGAGATTCCTGTAGATGTTCCGAATTTCTTGCAGATATGTCGATTTCCTGCAAACCATCTTGATTTCCTGCAACAAGATCAATGGTTTAACATGTTCCACTCATCTCCAGATTGAGTAAATACATGGGTTTTGAAGGGAATTTGTTGCATATGGAAGCTATCCTATTCATTGTTTTTAATCCTCTTTTGCAAATACCCAAACATCCAGATCTTCTCTCGTGCCCACATGGAGAAACAGCTTCAGCCGCGCAACAGAAATTTTCTAATCCATGCTTCTAGTCGTGGATTAGACTCAACATAAGTTTACTTTGTCAATTTTTACATGTATCATTGGTTGTAGGCTTATATTAGTGATCTACTTTGTTCAAGCCAAATATGGGCTTCGATAAATGTATAAATCTAATGTATTTCACTTTGTAAAGGAGGTTGAGTTGGGATTGTTGTTGATAGCAAGATATCAAACTATACTTGACTGTAATTTCCAGATTAATAAAATAATATGTGTTCTGTTTACCTTTCTGAGCAGTTTCTTCGACTTTTGAAGGAGTTGTGAGTGAGGGAGGGCCCCCTTCGCTCACAACTCCTGCAACATAAAGTGTGTTTCATTTCTATTTCATTTATGCATCAATAATTCTTGTACACATATAGTGCTTTCTTTCTGCATTTCCTACAGCAAATTGTTAATTGGTTAAGAGATTTAATTCTTTATGTTAATGAGCTATTTTCATTTGGCCAATGTTTGGATTCATGCTCTTTAAGTTGGATTCTTGATTGTGCTTTATCTTTTAGCTTTTCCTGCATCAATATCAACAAACCCAAGTGATGTAGAGGGATGATATATGCCACTCCATAGCCATTGCTGCAAAGTATTGATACAGGAAAAAAACACGAATTGTTGAATGTTGTTTGATCTTTATCTTTTCATGGTCAATATCAGCAAACCTAAGTGTTGTAGAGGGATGTTATATGCCACTCCATAGCCATTTTTGCCAAGTATTGACATAAGAAATAAGCATTAGTTGATGTGTGTATAATTTAATAACACTTGAAGTAATCAGCCTGCATATCCTTTTCACTGCATCTCATTAGTTTACCTTCTTGGGTTGACAATTTATGGTTGGAAAATTATAAGCATATAATTTGAATCAACATTTTGGTGTCGTTTTCAGGGAGGTGCTAAGGGATGATACTGAAAGTGTTTTAGTTTGATTTTGTTGATTTTGTTTTTCAGGACTGGGGGAGTCGAAGTGCAAAGATGAAGGGCAAAGCCCACGCACCCACAAAGGTCAAACACTCGCCAAAGCCATGTCCTGATTGTTTGGTAATTTTTTTATTTTGTTTTAATACTAGATGAATAGGGTCCAATATTTTCTATATTTTTTTGTGGCGGTGTGAGCACCACTTCATTTACTAATACACTGGAAAAAAAAAAGGAAGTCTGCAAGAAACAAGGCAGTAAAGGAAGAAGAATCTGAATAAGAGGTCTGCAGTCCAGAATAGATTGACACTTCCATAGCAGAACACTCTGTTGGAGAATCTTCTATTGTTGACCATCTAGAATCTCCCCTTTCAAGGAAGACAACATCTCTGCTCAATGGTCAATCCGAAGAACAGTTCCTTGTGAACCCTGTTAAAGAACCATAATTCCATACCATTGACTTTGAGGAATCTATAGTATTCAAAGGTCCCACTTTTTCCTGGACTTATATGGCTCACGAAGACAGTGCTGGTAATGCCAATGGAGGCTTTGATGATAAGGAGGATAAATTGGTCACATTTTAATTCCCTATTAGGGAGACTGGTGGAGCTACTCAGATGAAAAATATCCTGCCTTCGGCCTTGCCTAATTTTCGTGGTACTTCTAGTGATGATCCAGATGCCTTCCTATTCGAATTTGATGTGTTGTGTCGGAGCTATGACTATTCTTCCAATGCTCAGAAGCTGAAGTTGTTTCTTACTACATTGAAGGATTCATCTCTCAGGTGGTTTATGGGGTTTGGTTCAAAATCCATTACAACTTGGGCTGAAATGAAGAAGGTATTCCTGAGAAAGTACCAGGACTACTGTAAGACCAAAGACCTCAAAGAAGAAATTTTTGGGACGACTCAGAAGGAAGGGGAGAGCCTTGAAGATTTGGTAGTATATTCCAATACAATTTGTAGAGATCTAATATCAATTGTATAGAGAGACCAAGAGAACCATTTTTCTTAGGGAAATCAGAGCATAATATCTAGAGGTCTTAAATCTAATGGGAGAAGGTGATGTATCGAAGTTGAGTTATGATGGTGTGTGATATTTGTAAAATATTTTCAAGAGGAAATTCCAAGATTGGAGGAGGACCAAGAGATCCTTCTTCCAAGCTTGTCAAATCAGTTGTCGGAGCTGGTGTAAACAGAGCTGAAATGGGTAATTTATTTGAAAATTTTAAAAGTGATATTCTTAGCACTTTATCTTCACAATTGGATTTTTTTTAGGCTAAGAAGAAATAGGAGAAACAAGATGAATTGAAGAAAGCCTTGGCGGTGTTCTCCTCCAAATGCAAGAAGAAACATGCTTTAAGGGAATGCCCTACTAATAGTATTGAGGTATGTTGAATTTGTGAGGTTGAACATTCCACTGATCAAAGTCCTTCTCTGCCTAAAATTAAAGCATCCTACATAGAAAATCAAGGAGCTTTCAATGCACTTTATGAAATGGCACCTCAGAGACCATGGCAACCACGTCCTGCAGGTATGTCACAGTAAAATTTTCAATTTCCTTATGCTCAAAATTAGATGTGCAATGTTCCAATGCCCTGGAATCCTTCGCCTCCTCAAAAGCCTTGGCAGGGAAACTATTCTTATCCTAATACACAAATTTTCCCAATTCAAATTTTGTATTCATAGCCCACACCACAAATAATGATGCAATCGCAACAACAACTTCAATTGACTGCCCCACCAAATCAACCTCGTCCCACACAACTTCCTGCTCAACCAGTTTCTAATCCCAACAATAAAACCATCCGATCCGCTCAAAACATTGGATTGGTCACTTATCCCACTTTTCCTACCTATTGTATTGCACCTCAACTTCTACAGGAAGTTTCTGACTCTGTGTTACAGGAATTTCCTGTGTATCTGTAGGAAATGTATGTTCCTGTACAATTGCAGGAATTACCTGTGCAGCTGAAGGAAATCAACTTTAGGTTGGAAAAATTGGTGACTTAGTCCAAAAGAATTGAGGAGATTGTAGAGGAAGATACCTTAGAAATTCATGAAGAGGAAACCACACTTGAACCAACAAAACCATCCACCTCGAGGCCACAAGAACCTTCCTCATATCATATTGTCCAACCTCCTTTTCCAGAGAGTTTGGAAATGGGAATTAAAACAAAATAGCCCAAATTTGATCTTGTGTTTGAACTGAGAAATATGTGCATCAAGATCCCATTACTGCAAGCAATAAAGGACATCCCAATATATGCCAAAACAGTGAGGGAACTATGTACCAAGAAACCAAGGAGAAAAAGAAAGAACCCTCAACAATTCAAGTATGTGGAAAGCTTGCAAGTTTAATGTCTACCAGATGTGTTAATGAAAAATATGTGGATCCCGGAATCCCTGTGGTGATCGCCTTCATCAATGGATACTCCATAAAGAACACTTTGATTGATTTAGGTGTAGTGATCAATATGATGACTATGGAAACTTTATCTCATATAGGATCCTTTGACTTATTACCCACTCCTACCATGTTAGAATTAGCAGATAGGTCTAAGGTAAAGCTAGAGGGGGTTTTAGAAGACATTGTCATATTATTGGATTCTTGGGAGTACCATGTAGATTTTTATGTACTTCAACCTAAAACTAACTTGGGGGGGCACCCATTGATCCTAGGGAGACCGTGGCTAACCATGACTGATGCCTACATAGGGTGTAGATCCGGAAACATGACTATCACTCATGGGGTTGAAACAAAACATATCAACTTGTATCCCCTTGATAAATCCCTCTTGAGATAAGAAAACACACATTGGGTTGAAGAATAAGAAGAACATGATTCAGAAGGTACCCAGCTAGTTTTAACAATAACCCAAGCCATGAGTCTTAAGGAAAATTCTGAGAAAATCTGATAAATTGTTTTATTTCTAATCTTGATTTCCCGCAGCATTTAGAAGGACATTCTAGTCATAATTTAGATATCATTACTGATCTGCAAGATTTTTATGAACATAGTTCAGCTTCTGAATTACATTAAGCCCTCTTATTTGCATTTCCTGCATATTCAATGTCTGAATGAGGGAGTAAGGTAGTGGAAATTTTTCTTGAAAAATATTTAAACATTAATTTTGCCTTAACTTGTGAACAAGAAAAGAAATTAATTCAAACATTGAAAATTTTTTCAGATACATTTGCATTGTAATATACATATATGAGAGGCGTTCACCCAAACACATGCATTCATCACATTTATATAGAAGAAAATTCTAGGCCTGTGAGACAACCACAAAGAAGGATGAACCCTGCTTTAAGGGAAATTGTAAAAGATGAATTACAAAAATTGTTAAATGTAGGATTCATCTATCCTATCTCAGATAGATAGTGGGTATCCCCACTAGTCATTGTCCCCAAGAAAAATGGTAAATGGAGAGTGTGTGTAGATTACAGAGAATTAAACAAAGCTACATTAAAAGACCATTTCCCTTTACCATTTATAGACCAAGTATTGGATACTCTAGCAGGGAAAATTTACTTTTCCTTCCTAGATGGATCAATGGATACAATTAGATTAGGATAGCCCCTAAGGATTAGGAAAAGAAAACGTTACATGTCCCTGGGTACCTATGAATACAAAGTATTACCATTTGGTATATGCAACACACCAGCCACATTTCAATGGGTCGTCCTTGGCATTTTCTCTAATCTTTTGCATGATTGCGTAGAATTTTATATGGATGATTTTGTAGTTATGGGTGATAATTTTGAAGAATCTTTACATAATCTGGAATTTTTTTTGCAAAGATGTAGAGAAACCAATCTTTCGTTAAGTAATGAAAAATGTTTTATGATTATGATTGAAGGTATTGTTTTGGGTCATCATGTTTATGCTACAGGAATTAAGGTCGATCCAACAAAGATTGAGGTTATTGTAAAGTTTCCCCCACCAACCAATCAAAAGGGAGTTCGTATTTTCCTTGGACATGCAGGTTACTACAGAAGTTTTGTTGAAAACGTTACAAAGGTAGCCTCTCCATTGTTTAAATTATTGACCAAAGAATCTAAATTTCATTGGAATGATGAGTGTCAAGCTACATTTGATAAACTCAAGGAAAAGCTTTCTTCAGCACCTGCCTTGAGAGGCCCAAATTGAAATTTACCTTTTCATATTTCCACTGATTCCTATGATTTAGCCATAGAAGCAGTATTGGGTCAAAAGGAGGATCATGTAACCCATGCCATTTATTTTATTAGTAAAAACTTGACTCCTGCAGAACTGAATTACATGGTAATTGAAAAAGAATTCCATGTTGTGATTTATACCATTAACAAGTTTAGACACTACATCACGAGTTATGAAGTTTTTGTACACATAGATAATTCTGCTATTCGTTATCTCATGAACAAACCAATCACTAACAGCAGAATTACTAGGTGGTTGTTGCGGCTACAGGAATTTGAGATCACGGTATTGGATAGACCAAGAAAAGAAAATTAGGTAGCTGATTTATTGTCTAGGCTCAACCATGTAGGTGAGGATGTTCTTGTTAATGATAAATTTCCAAATGAAATTTTTTTTTCCATATTTGTTAAAACACCTTGGTTTTTAGACATGGCCAATTATATTGCTACAAGAAATTTTCCACCTTACTTTTCATCTAATCAGAAAAAGAGAATCATTAGGAATAGTGTTGTTATTCTTGGATTATGGGAGATCTATTTTTTACTGGACTTGATTTTAAAATCCGTAGGTGTGTCAGAGAAGATGAGATCTATGCAATCTTGAGAGCCTATCATGATGAACCTTGTGGAGGACACTTTACAAACAAGTAGACAACTTATAATATCCTTCGCACAGGTTATTATTGGCCTAATCTCTTCAAGTATGCAAAGGAGTATGTTCGGAAGTGTGATAGCTTCTAGAGAATGGGGTGGCTTGTACAATCAGATGAGATGCCTTTGCAGCCACAGGTTCTCATAGAACCATTCGAGAGGTGGGCTCTTGATTTTGTAGGTCCCATCAATCCTATATCCAAAGGTAAAAAGTATATTTTGGTTTGTACTAATTATGTGTCAAAGTGGGTGGAGGCAAGAGCACTACCTAGAGAAATGGAAAAAGCAGTGGCAGATTTTATTTTCTCTGATATTTTTGTAAGATTTGGAGTACCTAGGGAAATAGTTACTGATTGGAGTGCTCAGTTTGTGTCTAAGCTTATGCAGTAAATGGTGCAAAAATATCATATTACCCACTGAAATAACACCCCTTATCATCCACAAGCCCATGGGCAGGTGGAATCAACCAACAAGGTGCTGGAAACAATCCTTACCCAGACAGTGCAATTACACTAGAAGGATTGGTTTGACAGACTTCTTGAGGACTTGTGGGCTTACCAAATTACATGGAGAAGTACCACTGGCTTCTCTCCGTATGAACTAGTGTATGGAAAATATTTTTTTCTGCCCATCGAATTTTAGATCAAAACCTTTAGAATGACATCAGATTTGGGTATAAACCCTGATGAAGCACAACAACAGAGAATCTTGCAGCTCAATGAGTTAGATGAGATTAGGCAGGATTATTTTCAGCATACTAACTTGATCCAACAACAAAGGGCTAAATGGGACGATAGATACATCAAGAAGAAACAATTCAAAGAGGGAGACTGGGCATTATTGTATGATTCTAGATTTAAAAACTTCAAAGAGAAATTTAACACACATTGGCTAGGCCCCTATGAGATTGAAAAATATTTTGATAATGTATTTGTTCAGATTAAAACTATTGATGATGAGAATGTTACCTTCTTGGTGAATGGGCATAAAATCAAGCTATATCAAAAACCCCAATCTAAGGAGGAATTTGTGGAAGAAATTGTGAAGAAGAAAGAGCTAGAGATGGTAAGGGAAGGGATCCTTCCTTCCACTGTCTCTTCCTAATTTCCCTGAGGATACAATGAGCTCACTCAGTTCCTCCTTGTACTCAATAAAAAATGGGAGGAATGTATATTGGGTATAGGTTTATTCCTTTTTCCAGGCCCAATGGATTACGTACGGAAAAGGAACCCTTTGGAGTCTTCTTTTTCAGTATTTTAGACTCTCTAAAATTGAAATATAGTGAGCGTGGACTGCCACTACGCTCGTTAAAAACACAAGTCAGTAGATATTTTTTTATCCTCTCAATAAAATTTGTTTTTTTTCAGTTAATCTATGGATTACTCGTGTCAGACTGATGTGGGATTTCTTAAGGCCCTCCAAACAATTTTGGCCCATCGACATCAACAAATTATCTAGGTACAGGATTAGAGCCTTGTGATTCCTTGAAGCTTGTATGCCCCAATGATAGGCTATCTCGCCAGTGGTAATGAAGAATCATCATGGCTTATTTACTACTTGATCCTACAAGGGGTTCGACAATAACTCATATATTCACACCTGATAGGATCCATCAGGGTACCTGTGTCCACACTGTCATTAATGGTGATGGACCTCGCATGTAATGTTCCAAAATGGAAATCAGCAGCTTTTACACCACTGAAGAACTCCTTTGTCGGAAATATGAACAAGGCTATGTCAGAGATGGATTGAGAGGTATTTTACTAGTTATGTCACCTCTAAAGAGAGGATGAGAACTGGAGGCTAACTAACCCTTTCTTAGGCTCTGCCTATAGCTATGCAAATATTTCTTCCTTCAAGAAACTCTTGCTCAAAGGGTGAGCTACAGCAACATCTGAACTTTAACAACCAGTAGCAACAATGAAATATCTACTCATAAAATGTGAGAAGAGTGTAAATCAGATTTATAATCTATAGCAATAAAAGATATACAAAATCCTTGAGGAAAAGACCTCTCAAGGTGGGCTCAAATCAACCTCAAAGGAAAATGTACATACAATGGAGAAAACACTCTGCTACATAACCCAACAACTCTATAATTGCGTATTCTATAAGGGAAAATGACTGCAAATAGATGTAAACACAAGGATATAACAATATCAGCTCAAATAAAGAAGGGGGAGCGAGATCTCAACCCCATAAAATACATAACATCAATCCTTTAAGAGGATTGGCTGAAATCTATACAAGAATGATAAATATACAAAATGTCGGAGTTGCAGTAGCAACAACTCCAACTCAAATACAATAAAACATGGGAGAAGGATGTGGATGTTGAAAAAATTGTAGAAACGTCCTCCAATGATCTCCAAAGTGAAAGGCTACTCCTCTCACTGAAGATTGCACCCTCTAGTGCACCATGTGAACTCCTCCTACAAACCCTCTCTAAAAATAACGTTGTAAGAGGAAGGGACTGCGCTGGGAATAAGATGAAACAATGGCCCAATGCCAAAATCTGCAATAGAAGCTCTGGGATCTCCTTCACTGATCTCCTATAGAAAGAGTGGGCTCCTCCTCTACAAAATAGCTTCGGAAATGGGTGATGATGAATCCTCACTGCAGCACCAACAACTCCAACGTTTCTGCCCAATAGAATAACGCAGTAGCTGAAGATGAATGCTTTAGCCTCAAGCCAAGATGTGAGGGAGATGAAGAACAACTCCTCCAAGGCCTCCCAAGGAAGAGAAGGGAACTCCTAAATAGGAACCCCTCTTGTGCTGAGCAGCACAAGCTATCTCAGTTGAACAAATGAAGAGAGCTCCAAAATCAAATTCTCAAACATAATGAACAATGGCTCTCCTTCACCTTTTTATGCAAGGAATGCTTCCTTGCCATGGACCACACCAATTAGGGTTTCTCTCATCCTCTATTTTCCGTCCATTCAAAACTGTGCAGTCTTCTTGAGCAAGCTTCTCCTCTTAGCCACGTTGTTGACTTGGTCAACCAGGCCTAGTTTTACTTGCTTTTGGCCCTTTTCACACTAGGGACTGCCAAATTTAGCCACTTAAGTGACTCTTTGCACCTTAGGAGAGTTTATTTTGCTGCTACATGGGCTCCCTTACCCATTTTATTCCTTTTATTAAAATAAAATCAAAATTAATGTTCCAATTAACATAGTAAAAAATTTGGAACATTACAATCCTCCCCTCCCAAAGATTACTTGCCCTCAAACAAGTGTAAGGGTAGAACTGAAAAGGAACCTCCACTCAAGGCATGGAGTCTGAAATCTCCTCATGCAGATCCTCCATCCCCCAAGTAATCAACCAAGCAAAATGAGTCACCCTCCAACTAGGCAACTCCTGAAAATACTCCTCCACCTTTTGCTCATGTAGAAAAGGTGGGCTGAAATGTTGAACATGGTAAGATACATAGCCTACCCCGTGCTGTCCTCTTCTCCACTTATGATGAGTGTGGAGTGAAAGCTGAACTTGGGCTGCAACAGTGTTGCCTTCAAGAGTCAAGATGAAGTCTAGATCCCCAAGGATCTCTCCTCCAACGCTGCAAATAAAGCTGGCCCAAATCATCTCATATGTGATGAGTTGGAATTCATCATCATATGGCATCCAAACAATTATATGGTTCACCTCATGGAAAATAAAATGGCTGAACATGGTGACCATATCATCTCCCATACTCCCCTTGGAGCATGAGCTACAAAAACAATGGAGGTCTTCTCTCCCAAAGGGCACATCCACCCAATGAGTCTCTCCCTCCTCATGATACATATGGGGTTGTTGTTGATATATGGCTGAAACATAATGGTATTCAAGAGAGACCCAAGCCACCCCATCAATCATAAAAACCATGAAGTGCCTCCTCCAAAAATTCAAACTCTCCAAATAGCTCCTCCCACATGAAAGAAAGAGATGAAGCTTGGCAATCATGGGCTACCCATTGTTTCTCCTAAAAAATTCAACATGCAAAGTAGGGAGAATCACACTCCCAATGGGCCTCTTCAATTTATTTCCCCCCTTCAAAACAGTGCTTCCTCTGAACAGCATTCCACTAGCAAAATATGGAAGCATAAGCTTATGAGAGCAAGGAGGTGAAATATAGTTCCAGGTATGGAACCAGTGCAGGGCATCATTGGCCTGCCTCAGTATATGATGAAACAAGTGTATTTGCAGCTACTTGTTTTCTGCCACATTCATCCTGCAAGATGTGATCATGAAAACATACTTTGGTGCCAAAGGTTCACACTAAAACCCATGTGGCTTTCCCCCACAATCCACTACTAAAATAGCCATCATATTTGCTGCAACGAACCATAAGTATAACAAAACACAATGTGCAAGAAGGAAATATCCCTCTTGATCTGGTATGCTGCTCATAAAGATAAGAGAGTGCAAAGCATGAAACAAATAGTTACCTCCCTCATCATGTACTTTGGCCTTTGAGCTGAAATGGCTCAAGTGAATGTTCTCCCTTACTGAAACAAAGTAGGAAAGTGATTGTGCCAACCATCTCATCATCTCTTGGGCTATGCATTATCCATATGCTGATATACATCCATTAGGATGCCCTCCCAAGTGGACTCCTCCATCAATAGATAGTATGCATGAGAATGCATGGAAGAAGAATCCAAAGTTGCTGCATGTAGGTGTCTCTTCTTGTACTTGTGATTCCAAGCCAAGATGATCAAAACATAGCAAGGGATTCTTCCATCCATTACTTCCTCGTCCTCCTCTCCTACATGCCTCCAAGACACATCACTTGTGAAGTGGTTTTGAGAACACTTCAACAAGTAATCCAAGATCTCAAGTGACAGCGCTGCTGGCCTTTGGAGTAGGGCCACTGTCATCTCAAAGCTCCCCTCTTTGACATGAATCTTGCCAAAGACTCCTCCCATCATGTTGCTGAAAATGTAGAGCCCTTCCCATGAAGAAGGTGCTACTTGGGCATCCAAGATCAAAGAGAAATCCTCTTGCACCATGCTAATGCCTCCTCTTGCTCCCGCAACATCCAAACAAAATCTGAGCAACAAGAATGTTTGCTGCTCCTCCATACTCCCACCATACCAAATATGAAATGGGAACATAATGAGTGGTAAGGAAAGTGCAATCCCATAATGATGCACCCGTGCTCTCCTTTTCTCCATGGTGTAAGTATCCTACCCTCCTCCTTTCCTCTTCAAACCCCATGAAAAGGAATAGGCCATATGTTGGCCAAACTCTCTCAAGAGAAACCAACATAGCATGGCTTCTTGCTGCCCTGTATCATAGATCTGCAATAGGCTCACCATCCTCTTGCCTCCCATCCACATCCACTCAGCTCCTAGTGGATGCTTCTCATATTTCTACAACTTGGTACCTCTCCCACAAGATCTACCATCATCCTAAAACATATTTTCCCTTTTGCATTTCATGGGACATTGAAATGCAATCTCCTCCATGACAAAATTCCGAAACCCCAATCTCATATGTGATACATGGCTCATCAATGGTGCATGAGGATGATGAGGGTTTCTTTCCTCAAGGTGGCACAGCGCAATAAAAGTATCTTGCTCTAGACAATCAGCTTGCCATGGTATGCAATCCCTCATGGCATGTATTGAATCAATCAGAAATGAAAACTCATGCATACCTTGGTAAAGTTTGGAAGAATCTTGTGTTGTTGCAAGATTTTCTTCCTCAAGTGTGCTGGCTGCCTCCATAGCTAAAGATGAAGGGTGCCCCTCCGTGTCTATAACAGCGCTAGTATGTGCCTCTTCAGCTAGTGGTGAGGGCTCCTCCCTCCTTTGGCCAAATCTTCTGATCAAGATCTGAGAAAAATCAGCAAGAGTAGAAACCCTTGCATGCCTCCCATGGCTGACCCACCAAATATTTTCTTCTCCCTCAAGATGCAGCACTGCAATTTCTACAGTCTCTCTGTCTACTACAGGATGTAGCAGGAAGAAAGCCTCTAGCTTCTTCACCCAAGCCTCTGCTGCACATGTGGGTGACCCATCAAAAGTAGACAATAGAAATCTATTGTCTTTCATCCTCCCATGACTGTAGGGTTTTCTTTCCTCTTTCTGCTGAACGAATTGTGAAAAAGATAGAGTCTCTTGAAAGAATCTAGGGTTTTTTCTATATTCAGCAAGATATTCACTTAGAATTTCGAATTCCAAGTGCTCTTCATGCTTCTGATCTGTTTCTTTGTGAGAATAGGAAGTGCATGGTCCTTCCTCTTCTCCTTTTTCTGTCTCCTCAACCTCCTTGGAGAGGTTCTTGCTGGATCTGAACACTGATGATATAAATCTGATCCTCTGCATCATCTTGTTCTCATCTTCTCTGAAATTATAATTTCACAGGCTGAGCCAAGTTCGAAGCTCCAATACCACTGTAATGTTCCAAAATGGAAATCAACAGCTTTTACACCACTGAAGAACTCCTTTTTCGAAAATATGAACAAGGCTATGTTAGAGATGGAATGAGAGGGCTTTTACCAGTTATGTCACCTCTAAAGAGAGGATGAGAACCGGAGGCTAACTGGCCCTTTCTCAGGCTCTGCCTATAGCTATGCAAATATTTCTTCCTTTAGGAAGCTCTTGCTCAAAGGATGAGCTACAACAACATCTGAACTTTAACAACCAGCAACAACAATACAATATCTACTCATAAAATGTGAGAAGAGTGTAAATCAGATTTATAATCTATAGCAGCAAAAGATATCCAACTCCTTGAGGAAAAGACATCTCAAGGTGGGCTCAAATCAACCTCGAAGGAAAATGTACATACAATGGAGAAAACACTCTGCTACATAACCTAGCAACTCTATAACTGCACAGTCTATAAGGTAAAATGACTGCAAATAGATGTAAACACAAGGATATAACAATATCAGCTCAAATAAAGAAGGGGGAGAGAGATCTCAACCCCATAAAATACATAAGATCAATCCTTTAAGAGGATTGGCTAAAATCTATACAAGAATGATAAATATACAAAATGCTAGAGTTGCAGTAGCAGCAACTGCAACTCAAATACAATAAAACATGGGAGAAGGATGTGGATGTTGAAACAATTGTAGAAACCTCCTCCAATGATCTCCAAAGTGAAAGGCTACTCCTCTCACTAAATATTGCACCCTCTAGTGCACCATGTGAACTCCTCCTGCAAACCCTCTTTGAAAATAATGTTGTAAGAGGAAGGGACTGCACTGGGAATGAGATGAAACAATGGCCCAATGCCAAAATATGCAATAAAAGCTCCGGGATCTCCTTCACTGATCTCCTAGAGAAAGAGTGAGATCATGCTCTACAAAATAGCTCCAAAAATGGGTGATGATGAATCCTCACTGCAGCACCAGCAACTCCAACGTTTCTGCTCAACAGAATAACGCAGTAGCTGAAGATGAATGCTTTGGCCTCAAGCCAAGATGTGAGGGAGATGAATAATAGCTCCTCCAAGGCCTCCCAAGGAAGAGAAGGGAACTCCTAAACAAGAACCCCTCTTGTGCTGAGCAGCACAAGCTATCTCAGTTGAACAACTGAAGAGAGCTCCAAATCGAATTCTCAAACATAATGAACAATGGCTCTCCTTCAAATTTTTATGCAAGGAATGCTTCCTTGCCATGGAACCCACCCATTAGGGTTTCTCTCATCCTCTATTTTCCCTCCATTCAAAACTGCGCAGTCTTCTTGAGCAAGCTTCTCCTCTTAGCCACGTTGTTGACTTGGTCAACCATGGCCTAGTTTACTTGCTTTTGGCCCTTTTCACACTAGGGACTGCCAAATTTAGCCACTTAAGTGACTCTTTGCACCTTAGGAGATTTTATTTTGATGCTACATGGGCTCCCTTACCCATTTTATTCCTTTTATCAAAATAAAGCAAAATTAATGTTCCAATTAACATAGTGAAAAATTTGGAACATTACATCGCATTGGTTAACAATTGACCCCAATGGCGGGTAATCCAATGAGGCCATTGCACATTCGACATTAGCACATTCATTCATCTTCAATGGAATGTACACAATGGGTGGAGAAAGTGGTTCCTGCAGATTCATCTTCAATTCCTGCAGAATGTTCAGCAGTTGCAGTTTTTAATTCTTGAAGAATGTTCACAATTATTTCAATTCCTACAGAATGTTCATCAGTTGCAGTTCAATTCTTGAAGAATTTTTAACAGTTATTTCTGCAGAATGTTCAGCATTTGTAGTTTAATTACTACAAAATGTTCGACAGTCATATTTTAAATTCTGCAGAACATTTTTTAGGCACAACAACACCTGGGTTTCCTGAAAATACAAAATAAAAGAAAAATCATTAAACAAAACATTAGATTAAAATCATGTAATAAAGTACTAACAATCATTATTTTGTTAAGGTCATTGATTATTGTCTCATGTAATAGGTTATCATTGCAATATCAAGATATGTCATCGAGGACAGGACCGTTGGAGGTAAGCGGTAAAGTACAGCCGGTGATAAGATGCTCGAGGTAAAGGTATAATGACGCTTTAATTTTTAAAATTTCAAAAATCTAAGGCTTTGGTAATGCTTTTAGCCATTGTGACATTAATCCCATGACCTATCATCATCACATCGATGATGGTTGTACTTCCAAGGTCTATCCTGCAAGGCGGATCATGATGGTAATCATGATCACGACTTGCCGCCAAAAAAGCCCCTTATTTCCTATTTAGTTCCTTTCATCATCGAAACCGTTGCATAAGTCTCAGACTATATTTTCGCAACCCACATTTGATTTGTTCCTTTTGTCCTCATTTTCCCTGTCTATTTCCTCGCTTACCTATCCATTCTCTCCTTCGCTATGTCTAAGCTTTGAGCTGCCGTCTGATTTGAGCCACAAAGCCTTACGCTGTTGGAAGTTGATCCTCGCAGCAAGGCAAGAATAGAAAAGGCAGGATGGATGCCTTTCTTCTAGAGGTTCAATAGCCATAACTCTGAAGTAACAAAACCCTTTGCCCCGAACCTAAATGGGGATAAAGCACAAGTTGGAAACATAAAGTTGAGGTTGATGGAAGACTTGGTGGCGTGGGCATGTGGAATTCCGCAAGATGGAGAGCAATGGTTTAAAAACCGTCGCTTCAACAAAGAAATGTGTGCATATTTCTTGCACAAGGATAACTTGAACCCTGACTAGAGTAAGAGGATTCTGAAGGAGTTTTTAAGGAGTAAGTATCGTCAGTTTTGGTTTTTCTTGCAGAAGTATGTTACGTGTGAGGGTTTCTTTGGGCTCACATTACTATTTCATATTAGGCTTCTCGGATAGTTTTGAGACAAGCCCCTAAATTTTCCATGTTATTTAAAAATGTTATTAATCAAAATTTCCATGGCCGTGAAAGACAGGGTCGCCCACATAGAGGAAAACCTCTACCATCATAGGCTGGTGAATATATTCTGGTGCAAGTCCTGCAGAAACAGAAAAAATCATGGGAGGACTTTTTGACAGAAAACCATTTTGTGAATGTTGGAGATTCTGACTCCTCGGGAGTCAGGGAGGAAAATTCCATAGAGAAACCAAATAATAAACCGTGGACCCATGGACCAAAGGTGAAAGAAGATGATGGGGATGATGAAGTTATGGTAACCGATGAAACCACTGTGGAGGGCTCCCAGCAGAAGAAGGCTTCTACCCCTGCTAAACGATATACCAAAATCTAGTTGCTCAGTTGGCCATTAAGGATACATAAAAATAAGGGGCACCACCAAATTTTTTTACCAAGAAGACAGAGAAGTCTTGTGGCTAGGCCAAGGGAAAGGAGAAGGTAAACCCGGCTACATTCATTGACAAGGACATTGTTTCCTTTCAAGACCCTTCACTACAGGAAAGTCAAAATGAAGCCACGAAAGCTCAAGAGGATTTGATTGTGCCCCAATCCTCACAGGGGCATCATGAGGGAGAGGTGACTCCATTGAAGAAACGTTCTCAACATATACTAGAATAAACCATCAAGGAACTTACCCTTTCAGAACGGGCCTTGAAAGCAAAGAACACGGCCCTGAAACAAAATAGCCTTAAGATTCAGAAAGAACATGAAGAGTGGCATGAGAAAGTAGCATGCATCGTGAAAAAGCAGCAGGCCCAGATCAACCACTTTAAGAGGAAGAATGAAGCACACAGAGGACAGATTCAAGCGGAATCTAGTCAGGCCCAGCTAGATCATCTGGCTGTAGTAGTTGCAGCCCAGGAGAAAATTTGGATTTCTGTTTAGGGACGGCCTCAGTTTTTCTTGAATAGGGACATGTAAGAGTTTTGGTGTGGGGGAAGATGTTAAGTCTAAACTTTACCCATTTTTGACACCTATCCTAGGCCTTGCCTCCCCTATTTTTGAACCCTTTTCGCTCTTTAATTATACCTAGTTCGGCTATGTTATCTAGTTTTGGCTAAAAAGGGTACCATAAGCCTAAGGTATTTTAAATTATCATAAGAAGTATCTTTTTATCTAAATTTGAGTATCCTTTGATCTAGCTATGTCTTTATTGCATTACTACTCTAACTACTCTAGAACTCGTGCACAAATTTGCTAGATTCAAATAGTTCCGCAAATCCTATAGACAACTCATGCAGCCAAGATTCCTACAGACGTTCCGGATTTCCTGCAGATACGTTGATTTCCTGTGAACTATCTTGATTTCCTGCAGCAAGATCGATGGTTCACCATGTTCCACTCATCTCCAGATCGAGTAAAGACATGGGTTTTGAAGGGAATTTGCTGCATATGGAAGTTGTCCTATTCCCTATTTCGAATCCTCTTTTGCAACCACACAAACCTCTAGATCTTCTCTCATGCCCACATTAGGGGACGTTTGAGGTCTAAAATGGGCCTCCTAAGGAAATTATAAAATAACAGTGGAAATAATAAGATAAAATTTGATGACATCATCAAATTTTAGAGGGAAAAAAGAAAAAACTACTTTTTCAACTTGTATTTTCAACTTATCTCTCAAATGTTTTACTCAAATTTTGAGTGGGAGTACTCGTTGGATGAAAAATTTAATTCCTCATCCAATGAGTCCCCATGTTGCATACTTTCAATGGATTTTGCTACACAAAAAATGAAAAATACATGAAAAACGTGATTGCAATCACATTTGTTTATGTATTTCTCAATTTTCACGTAGTAGGGTCCATCGAAAGTATGCAACACGGGTATTAATTGGATGAAGAATTAAATTTGGCATCCAACGAGTACTCCCATTTGAAATTTGAGTAAAAAATTTGGGAGATAAGTTGAAAATACGAGTTGAAAAAATAGTTTTATTATTTTATTTTATTTTATATTTTTACCCTTTTACTTAAAAAAATAGTGAATCATCCCTCATGGTTGACATCATCATCTTGAATCCTATTGGTTCTTTTAAATTTTATTTTGGTTGTACATTTTCCTTAGGATGTCCATTTTAGACCTCAAAATTCCCCTAATTCATGGAGAAACAACTTCATCTGCACAACAAAAATTGTCTAATCCATGCTTCCATTCATGGATTAGACTCAACAGAAGTTTCCTTTGTCAATTCGTATATGTATCATTGGTTGTAGGCTTATATTAGTGATCTACTTTGTTCAAGCCAAATATGGGCTTCGATAAATGTATAAATCTGATGTATTTCTCTTTGTAAAGTAGGTTGGGTTGGGATTGTTGTTGATATCAAGATATCAGACTATACTTGACTGCAATTTCCAGATAAATAAAATAGTCTATGTTTTGTTTACCTTTCTGAGCAGCTTCTTCAACTTTTGAAGGATTTGTGAGTGAGGGAGGGCCCCCTTCACTCACAACTCCCGCAACATAGAGTGTGTTTTATTTCTGTTTCATTTATGCATAAATAATTCCTATACACAGCTAGTGCTTTCTTTTTTCATTTCCTGCAGCAAACTATTAATTGGTTAAGTGATTTAATTCTTTATTTTAATGAGATCTTTTCATTTGATCAATGTTTGGATTCATGCTCTTTAAGTTGGATTATTGATTGTGGTTTATATTTTATCTTTTCATGCATCAATATCAGCAAATCCAAGTGTTGTAGAGGGATGATATATGCCACTCCATAGCCATTGCTGCAAAGTATCGATACATGAAAGAATCATGAGTTGTCGATTGTTGTTTGATCTTTATCTTTTCATGGTCAATATCAACAATCCTAAGTGATGTAGGGGGATGATATATGCCACTCCATAGCCATTTCTCCCAAGTATTGACATAGGAAAAAAGCATTAGTTTATGTGTGTATAATTTATTAGCATTTGAAGTAATCAACCTGCATATACTTTGCACTGTATCTCATCAGTTTACCTTCCTAGGTTGACAATTTATGATTGGAAAATTATAAGCATATAATCTGACTCAACAACCGGTAAAGGTTGTGTGAGGACACACAACAATTTAGGGATGGCAGGGTGTTGGTGTCCCAAAATGTCCTATTTTTCACCCTTTTCCCATCATAAAACCCCAACCTTCTACCTCTGTTTAATCTCCTTAAACCACTTTTATCTTGCACTATTCCAAGGAAAGCTACCTATTTCCACAAATGCTTCAATACTCATGTTTAGGATTTATTAGGTGTTTAATTAATTATTTTTAATAGATTTCGTGCCTTTAGTAACGTCTTGTAACTTATGTCTACTTCCTATAAGTATTTGATAAGGTTAAGTTATTAATCGTAATGTATCTTGATCTAGTGCAAGAATCTTCCTGCACCTCCGTCGGCAAACACCTGTCCCGAGATCTCCGCAATTGTTCATTCACGCCATGAGAGCATATTGCCACATCGCTCATATTAGTTGCAAATATCTGAATATCGAACTGAAGCAAAGGTTTTTCAAAAATATTATGTTGAAGATACAGTCCATGGCCAATGTTTTGTTCACATCTTGATATAGCCGAAAGGCTTAATTTTGTAAAGTCGTTTGGTAGGTAGTTTGGCCGAGAGGCTTGATTTGGGAAACGATTGTGAAGATTTGTTATGGCCATGAGACGAGGACTGTATATAATGTAATCCGTAGGTAGGACTAGGAGAGTGATAGTAGTTGATAGCAATTCTGGTGATAAAGATTGTATTTTGTTGTTGCCCAAGTTCTGGGCTGGACTCAGATTTATTATGTTATTTGCTGAATTGAATTAATAGAACGGGGTTGTGCCATGTTTCATTCATCATGTGTTTAAATTTCTATTTGATGTCTTGATCTAGCTTTTGAAGAGTCTTGTTTCTTAACATAGAAACGAGCTAGTTGGTTAGGGCCCATAAAACCCATCTTGTTTACCCCTTTCGTTTTCGTTGCTTGAAATGTGTGTTAAATTATTTAATTGTAAAAGTGTAGCTTGAGTTAATTTCCTTTTCTTGCACATGAATTTCAGTTTTTGTTAGGGTGTGAACGGATCTGTTTGTGTGAAAGTTAATTTCAGTTCATTTATTTTTGCAATTTCCTTTTCAAGATTGCTTTCTCCTGGATCAAGCAGGAAGTCGTATCCTGCACCAGTGCATGTTGGTTTTTGTATCGTGTTTTTACATAGTTCATTTTACAGCAAGAATTTCATTATTTTCCTTTACGCAATTTAATTTATTTCTGCAAGCAATGTTGACATCAAAAGGAAGTGTCTTCAATATTGAAAGTTAAATTCCTAAAACGATTAAAGATGACTTCATAAAATTTATGAAAACAATTTTGCATAGTCTTGATTTATTTCTACACTTTACGGTTTCTAGGAAAAGGATTGAAATTTATTTAAGTTATCATAGTGAACTTTATTTTTTAAATTAGTATCTGATTTCATGCAAAGTACCTTTGACGGAAGTTGATTTTCTTTAAGTTTTCAAAGCCTCTTCTTATGTCAGTTGTTTATTCACATTTTGCAAGGTTCAGTTAATTAAAAGCATTTCCTTTCGTGTGCAAGTGATTCCCAAATTTTGCTTACATTTGAAATTAATTTTATAGTTAACACGCTTCTTTATTTTCTCAAAATTGATAACTTGGTGTAGGAAGCTGTGTTTTGGTACAAGAACTAGTGTCTTGTTATAGGAACAAAGCACTCTAAGCCTTTTGGCTTTGAGCCCCTACAAGAAGACATAAGTCTTCAGTAAAAGTACAAAGTATACTTTTCACAGAGAGTTATGTGCCTGCACTAGTGCAAGCAGATTGCAGTGTTGCAGGAACGACCCATGTGAGAAGGAAAATCATTAGAAGGGAGGTTGTCTTAAAGGCCCACTTATTGAAACAGCCAAGTACCTCTACTGGAGATAAACATAGGCTTTCATTCAGCAGTTAAGATTGATCAAAAGCAGTGTGAATGTTCCTTTATTTAATTCTTCCGCAGATGCATTATTTTACATTCCAGCACTAGAACTACTTTGGTGTTAATTGCCTTTGAGACTTTTTATTTGATTCTGCAAGATTTTAATTAAGAAGTAGGAATATAAAATAGGAAAATTGCATACCACTTTTGGCATTGCCTGTGCTTTGTCTCTAAGTTTAGGAATCCCTGGGTTGAAAATTAAGTGTTAAGGAGTTTACTTAAGTGCAATTCCTGCACCCAACATAAATTATTCCAAAGAAAAGAAAAATAAAAAAAATAAAAAAGGGGATATGAAAATAGAAGAAAATGTGAAAAAAAAAATCAAATATGAAAAAATAAAAATATGAGAAGAATGGAAAATAAAAAGGATGAAAATACCCCAAAAAGAAAATAAGTGTGCAAATCTAAATGACAATTTAATTAGTTTCAGTAATACTTTAGAAAGATCTGAAATAATTTGATGCTAGTTAAAATGCCACATGTCAGTTTTATAAATAAGATTAGAAGCTTAATCACACCGCTTAAGCGTGACTAAGTTTGATTAATTATAATTAGTATAGATATGTAAATTTGTTAATCGCACAATGTAATCGTGATTAAAATTGAATAAATTAAATCATATTGCTTAAACATGGTTTAATTAGATTAACGTATTAAAAACACTTTGTATAGTGTAAATGTGAATTTTTATGTAACAGAGTGGACCCGACACACTTTTGTTTTGTGATAAAGTAAGTGCAACATCTGATGGCCAGGATCTAGCACGGCCAAACCAACTGCGAGCCATCCACTTCGAACCCCACAGCCCCTCTGACCATTACCCACATTCATACAGTTTGCAACCCCCCCCCCCCCCACCCCCCACAAAAAAGTTATTTCCACCCCACCCCCCTTGAAAAGCACTCTTATCGCTCCTGGCTATTAAAAGATTCGTTGACCCTCGCTGCTACATTTTCCCCTCACATCCACTCCCATACTGCCACGTCTCCCCATCACATCCATTGCCCTACTTCCATGTCTCCCCCTCACATCTACTCCCTAATTCCTCCACCATTCTCATCCCACCATCTATCCAGCCCACTCCAAAGACCATCAAAATACACGTTCACCATGGAACGTTATCCCTGTAAATGAATCTTTCTCTATCGTTGCACTCCATCGGTGAATTATAAAAACCTATACAACCGCGATCGGTGTCCCCCTTCTACACTCTAGTTCTAGGGCATCGAAAAGGAAAATTATCATCAAATTCAAACTGATGGTGCATCCAGTCAACCGAACCAAAGGTCTGTTTGCGCCCAGTCAACTTGATTACCTGCCATAATCACAAAATAGCTACCAAACTCGAATTTTCTCGGGTAACTCAATAATTCCCTTCCTTTCTCTAAAATATCATGCCCCCTAAAGGAAAATCAAATAAAGGAGAAGAAAACCCCATGCTACCTCCCAATGTTGACCTATATCACCTACCCCTAGTTGATGAACAATAAAATATCGTTGAAAATTCTTCTCAATTTGATTTACATGAATTGCATAATTGGTTAAAACAGAACCATATAGATTAGAGTTATGAATTAGGGTTGTGGGACTCCTTCCTTCCCCAATTCATGTTTCTCCAAACTCATCAATTTCAAGAGTTTGTAATATGGTGTCATTCCAGGTACATTCCCACCCAGAAAGCCATTTTAGCCCAGAATGGTGATGTTTTTTTCACCATTACTACTGAATCAATTAATAAAATGCTGCAAATACCCAATAATGAAGCCCTTAAGCCATTATCATAAGAAGCCCTCGTGTATTTGTATAAAAACCTTACTTTCCCTACTAGATCTAAAATCTTTTAAATTTTCCTACCTGAAGATGCCCATTTACCTAAAAGGAATCCTCCATACCCATCCTCCATGTTTCCTGAGATGAAAAAAACAAATCATCTCCATAGTTCCATGTCTCTTAGGTTATTAATTTGATCAATGGGTAAATGAAACTATTATGGTTTCTTGTCAATCTTCTCCGAGGATGAAAAGCCTTCCATTTTATCTAATTACAGTGAATTCCTGGCTAATACTATCAATGATCAACTATTGAAATTTCCTACAGAAGGGAGTTTCAAATATGCCTCAGTGTTGGTTTATTTATTCATGTTTTACCAATAAGACATATTTAAATTTGCATTACAGAAGTTAATTGAGAAGGGAGAAGCACAATCAGTGATTCATTGGACCTCCCTAGTGAGGGAACATACTACTAAGCTCACCTATAGTGATTTGATTGGCCAATTTCTATATATAGTTGCTTTCTTGTTAAACAGTGACATTCAACCAAGGATAGGGCCAAAGATAAAAATATATTTGCACCTTACTGAGCAAACAAAGACAGGGGACTGGTACTTGTACCAGAACTACACAGAAATCAAGGTGTACGGTAGTGAATTTCCCCCATACGGGTGTTGAGCCCTAGAATTGCCTTCTCTTTTACAAACCTTCACTTCATTTCATCATTCTTTTATCACTTCATAAGCCTAAAATAAATGAAGAATGATTAGGATTGCTTAAAGGTTACATGCAATTGATTAACATATTGTATTTTCATGGTTTTTGCTACTTTAATAATTTTCTGCAAAATAGCTACAGAATACAGATGTTCCGTAGCCGATCACGCGTTCCGCAGCTATTTTATTGTTTAAATGGGTTACAGGTGTCGTCTCAAAGAAAAGCACATATGGGTGAATTCCATACCTCATCCACATCATTCGTTGCTCTCCACGAAGTCTGAGTAAAAATCTCCAAGTGGTCATGCACGTGGGAAACCGAAACCAAGAGGTAGACTTCTACCGGGACACGGACTCTACAGATGTATGTAGCAAAGTACGAGACCTTAAATAAGAGTTTTAATTTGATTAGAAGTGGGAAAGACACTTATCCCTGTTTTTCTCAAAATTAGTTATGTAATTTCATTATAAGTGTGACTCGGGAGACCGAGAAACAGAGTTAGATTTTATCTTCTTGTTGCTAGATCTCAGAACTTTGTCTGTGAAGAATTACTCCTTTAATGAAGAGAAGCATCATTTTATTGCATGAGCTGACTTAATTTTGAGTAGATCCTCGTGTTGATCCGGTAGTAGAGGGCCCCTACTGCCCGTGAAGCGTTATGCATTTGGTTTAGATAAGTAGTCGTAGCTTTGTTTCATTCTCAATTTAAATAGTTTTCTGAACTTTGCTTACATTGGATACTACATTTTAGCTTTGTTCTCATGAATTATTCCAAAATATCACTAATCTGGAATGAAGCATAATTGTAGCAATTTAGAACTTTACGTTTTTGTGTTCAGTTACAATTAGTTGTTACAGCTAGTCCTATTCTCATTAATCTCTTCCAAAATATCACTAACTCTGGATAAGACTTAGCTGTGGTGTTTTAGTTTACCTACGTATTGTTATGTTTTTATGCCCATTTGCACTGAATGATACAGCCAGACTTGTTTGTACAAACTATTCCAAAATATCACTCATCTTGAACAAGACAGGGCTGTAGTATTTCATAGAATTAGTTGCATTTTGGTTCAGTTTAAATACTCCGGAGGTAGCTGTCATTCTAGTTTAATTCTGTCACTATATTTCAAGCTTGATAATGGTACTCTAGTTTAACTCTGTTCACTATATTAGTATCATTCTAGTTCAGTTCCAATTCATTTGAAGTTAGATAATAGCACTCTAGTTTAGTCTTAGTTCACTGTATTAGCATTCTAGTTTAGTTGTTATCCATTGCATTTTAAATTGTATTAGTTGTTAAATTTAGATACCACGGTCTTCATTATTTACAAAATATTCTTGTTATGAATTCCTATTAATACATCATCATATGGACAGGAACTATCAATAACAGTTTAAGGCCTTGAGTACTTTGCAACCCTTTTACAATTTCACAGACAATCCTTCTCTCAAAGACTATTCTAAAAAGAAATCTATAACTTTTGAATGAGGCCTAGTAGTGCTAAATTGAGTTGCAGAATAGAATTAGAAGTTAGTTTAGAGTAGAAATCTTATTTTGATACAAATGTTCTTTTCCAATTATGTTCCAATAAACCTTTAACCATGGATGAGATGTTGTAACATTGTAAGTTGATTGTTGACTTAGGAAAACCTCGATTGCACTAAAAACTTATCCTTTTCTCAAGCTATTCCAACATATCTATAAATGAATGAATTGGATGAGGTCATGATATGGGTACTCGAGTTCATGTTGTGATTTGTTTCTTTGCTATGAGTCCTTATCAAGCTTTGCATTTTCTATCCTTTAGTGCACACCTAGTTTAGAATAGTTTCACTCTGTTTTAGTGTAAAATTCTTAGCTCTTTTTCAACATAAAAACCATAAAACCAAAAACATCATAAAAACACTAAACACAACGTAGTGAGAAACAAATACCTAGGCACATACAATGCACCACACTTCAGCAGTTTACTAGCCCTGGTTGACAATTAATGACTTCAATTTAGGAACACTAAGTTGAGCACAAAATTTTGGCGCCGTTGCCGGGGAAGTGTAACTAGGTAACCTTATTTCTTACATAAAAAAAAAAAAAACAAACAAAAACAAAAACTTCAATCACCTACCACACCCACTATATCATGTGGTGCAGTAAGAGCCACACATCCACATCATGAATTCATATTTTTGCAGGTAGAAGAAGAGGTGACAAAGGAGGTTGAAGAAATGGATGGAGATGATGACAATGAGGAAAATCCTTTTGGATTTCCCATTCAAGAAACTGATATCAATATTCAAATGAAGAACATCCATCCATCTGTACTTCCTAATTTCAAAGGTATGAGATCAGAAGACCCGGAAACCTTTCTTTTTGAATTTGAAATAATTTGTAGATCTTATGGCTACTCATTGCACATGCAAAAATTGAATTTGTTTCCGGCAACATTGAAGGATAGAGCTCTTAGATGGTTCATGACTTTAGGAAAAAATTCTATAGGGACATGGGATGATATGAAAAGAGTATTTTTGGAAAAATATATAGGTTATTGCATGCACCATGACCTTAGAAATGAAGTCTTTAAGATGAACCAAAAAGAGGATGAAAGCCTAGAAGATTTAGTGGAGAGATTTACTTATAATATCAAAAGATCTAAATTGCATAATCTAGAATCAGATGCATTAAAAACTCTCCTACTAAATGCTATAAAGGATGAATGGATTGATCTTCTTAATCTTGTGGGAAAAGGAGATGTCTATCGATTGTCATTTCAAGAAATTTGTGAACTATGCAAGAACATATCAAGAGGAAAAGAAAAGTGTGTAAGGTCCCCTCAAGATCCATTTATGGCAAAAGTAAGTAAGTCAGCATCAGGATTGGTAAGTCAAACTAAACCTAACAATTTGCTAAACATTCTTGGTAATTTAAATGAACAAACTGACATGCTAAGAATGCAAAACAAGCAAAAAGTTGCTTCATTCATATTTTGCCCTAAATGTAGAAAGAAACATGCTTTGCATGAATGTCCACTTGATAACATTAAAATATGTAAAATTTGTGCAGGATCACATACTACTGAAGATTGCCCATCATTACCAGGGTTGAAGGCAATTTACCAGAAGGATAATGGAGCAAATCAAGCACAAGAGCAACTTTCTTATGTAGCTCCAAGAGGAATATGGCATCCTCATCAACCCAATATGATGCAATATCCTTATGCACAGTTTCAAGGTTATGCACAACAATCTCAAGGTAATTGGAAAACACCCTTGCCTTGGCAACCTTGGGCATCTCATTCCCAACCTCAAAACCAACCTTGGAAACCTTGGCCATCTCAATCCCAACCTCAAAACCAACCTTGGAAACCTTGGCCATCTCAATCCCAACCTCAAAACCAATCTTGGCAAAAAAGTTGGCAAAGGCCCTATAAAGGAAATCCACCATATCCTCAATCTTTCCCTCTCTATCCTCAATACCATCATCAATGTTATTCATACCATTTGCCTCCACCACAACATCAATATCACCCTCATTTGACCTCAATTCAACCTTTCCCATTATCATCCACACAATCACCCCAAAGATTCCCCACTCCACTACCTACACAACCATTTCATATCCCCAATAATAAAACACCTCAATCAACTTACAATTTTGAGGTATTGCAAAATGATTCACCAGCTATCATTGAAGAACAACAACCAGAAGAAGAAGACTCAGATAAGGTCCAAGAATCATGGATGTCTATTGATAAAGAGAAGATGTTGGAACCAGAGATTGAAAAGTCTCATGCATGCCTATCACCAAATTCTATGAATGAAGATCACATCTCTGAAGACTTGCATTTCATGATAGAGGAAAGACAAGGAAGACAAGATTACATTGAATCTTGGTTCAAGTCAGTCATTGGATCCCAATGCTCAATTATTCAATATCTTCTGACATCAGCTAAATCAAGACAGTTGGCATCTCATATACAGGTACATGTCAAAGAATATCTTTCAAACCTGCATATGAGTTTATCTATCATATTGTTACAGACATGGTTCCACTGGAAGTATTCATATACTTGAACAAGATTTTCTTTTTTCAAGTAGAGTAGGAAATAATAATTAAAAAAAAAAAAAGTAGAGAAAAAAATAAGTCCTATTGTGAAAACCAAC
Organism: Pinus albicaulis; assembly: GCA_034641835.2. Taxonomy (NCBI): domain Eukaryota; kingdom Viridiplantae; phylum Streptophyta; class Pinopsida; order Pinales; family Pinaceae; genus Pinus; species Pinus albicaulis. The sequence goes on from CM076583.1 coordinate 1,101,149,862, forward strand.
TTGCTGGCACAATTGGACATGAGATTTTCTTGAAAACCAGGCAACTGGCGAGCAAAGTTCACAATAAGTTCTACAATTTCATGATGGTTTCAATCTTTCATGGTTCTTCAAATCATTCTTGGTTCTATGCTCGAGTTGGATGATGTGGAATTCCTTAAGGTCCACCTTCCAACAGATCTTGTCCCATCGACCTCAACACTTTATCTGGGATCAAGAATAGAGATTATTTGAAGTGCCTTGGAGCTTGCATTCATCAATGGCAAGCCTCCTCGTTGATAACAATGGGAATACACCAATGTCTCTTGATTGTCAAATCTTGCAGGCGACTCGACTTCGACACATTCATTCGTCCCTGTCAAGATGCATTGAGGTACCTTGACACTCATTTACATTATCGGTGAGTTGTCTCGCATTGGTTAACGATTTTCATTATTGATCGGTAATCCAATGATTTCTTCCCATGCTCAACTTCGACACATTTATTCGCATGGTAAGAATTGTACCATGAATGTTGGCTTTGATGAAGACTAATGGTTTTATGGAATTAACAACAACTTGCAGCAGTACATTTTATTAGTTTCTTGTAGCAGCATGTTCATCTTCTTGTCAATTCAACAACAACTGCGGAAAGTGGCAGTTTCTGCAGCCATTGCTGTAGCAGCCTGTTTTCGTTTTTTGCAACTTTTTCCAGAGGCAGTTTTGGCGCAAATATTGCAAGAGATTGGAGTAGAAATAAAAAATTCCAAGCTTCTGGGTTTTCTTAGAATATGATAAATTGAGTATAGCGTGGACATAATTTGAAAAAAGAAATTTTTAAGGGCATTTTAGATGGGTTTTTCAGGCAGATTTTCATTTTTCAGCGTTATGGACATATTAGGATAGATTTCAGTATTTTTGCACAGCAGCGCCTTTTCTTCATCAAAATGAAATTCTGGAAGCATGTGGCAGTAGAGAAGGTAAAAATACACAGTTTCCCTTTTGAATCACTCAATTCGGCCTTGAAATGAGTTCGTGGCGTATTTTTTTGTTGCAACATTGGGCAGAATGAAGGGTGAAACAGGGCAGAAATTGATTTTATCATAACTTTCAAACCATGCATCCGTTGGTCCTGAAATTTTTATGGAAAATGCATTGAGGAAGGGTGAATAAACACAGAAAATTTCAGAAAATTTTAGTGTGTATTCTTTAAGAAATTAGCCACTTTCACCTACAGCCATTTCTCATTTTTTGGGAGATCCGTGCAACCAATGGCAGAGATTTTTCGTCAGAAGATGCATAATAATATTGGTAACAACCTCAGAAAATTTTAGGGAAGTCTGATGTACCATTTGAGAGAAATTGCAAAATTCATTTCATTCTACAATTCCACTCCATCTCACTCCACTTTCACTCCATCTCACGCCATTTTCATTTCATTTCACAAGTCCTATTCCACTTTCACTCCATTACATTTCACATCCATCTTCCATAGTCATACTTCATTTCTTTTTACAGATTGCATGTTGCAGCCACATCTTATTCAGTAGTTCTGACACAATTGTACAACCTACAAAGAGATGATGATTACAGGAAATTGAAGGATTCTGTTTTGAAGACCAATATGCTAAAAGAGGACCAAAGGAACAACATCAAGCACAACAATTAACAAGGTCAAAATTCTGAGGTAAATTGTGAAAATTATTTTAATAGAAAAAAGTTAAAACATGAAATAGATACAATGTGTATAATCATATGTTTCCTAAAACAACCTATCATTCAAATCGATTAACATATCTTGGCCATATCCCTTATCCAACATTCCAACCTACTATTCCACATCTCCTTAAGATTGTATCATTCACTTATTTCACCACAAGTTCATCATAAATTCTCCATCAGATCCATAGCCACTTCATTTTCCCTTATAGCTTAATTACCTCCATCCATTCACCTCCATTACACTTTGCAGCTAATCCATCTCTAAGTGCAGAAAGGTAATTCTAAGGGTGAAGCATCATTCTTCAACTAATCCATCTTCAGACACAGAGATACGGTTTCAAAAATAAAGCATTAGACTCTGTAGTCAATCTAGCTTCAAGCATAGAAAAGTAATTCTGAAAGGAAGATAATCTGCACAGAGGAGGAATGTGGCTAATTGTCAGGACAGAACTAGTTGGAGTCAAGTATTTGGAAGGATATCCACAAGTCAAGGAGCTACTACAACAAGCAGGGAGGTTAAATTTTATAGAGAAATTTGATGGCTTCCATAAGGAGATTACAAAATCTTTTGCCAAATCTTTTGATGGAGCAGAAGAAAAAAAACTGACATGGTTATTGAAAATAAACTTGACACTCCACTACAAGAGGAAGATGAAGAACTAATTTCTGAAAAGTTAACAGAGATTAGAAAATAGATTAGGGCCAAAAGAAGAAAAAAGATAAAGTTGGATGTTCTAACAGAGGTTTCAGAGCACATGGAATAAAGTTTTGATGAAATTGCATGAGGACATGCAATAGTTTTGCAGTGGGGGTATGTTGAGCCCTAGAATTGCCTTCTCTTTAACAAACCTTCGCTTCATTTCATCATTCTTTTATCACTTCATAAGCCTAAAATCAATGAAGAATGATTAGGATTGCTTAAAGGTTACATGCAATTGATTAACATATTGTATTTTCATGGTTTTTGTTGTTTTAATAATTTTCTACAAAATAGCTACAGAATACAGACGTTCCGTAGCCGATCACGCGTTCCGCAGCTATTTTAGTGTTTAAATGGGTTACAGGTGTCGTCTCAAAGAAAAGCACATATGGGTGAATTCCAGACCTCATCCACATCATTCGTTGCTCTCCACGAAGTCTGAGTAAAAATCTCCAAGTGGTTATGCACGTGGGAAACCAAAACCAAGAGGTAGACTTCTACCGAGACACGGACTCTACAGATGTATGCAGCAAAGTACAAGACCTTCAATAAGAGTTTTAATTTGATTAGAAGTGGGAAAGACACTTATCCCTGTTTTTCTCAAAAGTATTTATGTAATTTCATTATAAGTGTGACTCGGGAGACCGAGAAATGGAGTTAGATTTTATCTTCTTGTTGCTAGATCTCAGAACTTTGTTTATGAAGAATTACTCCTTTAATGAAGAGAAGCATCATTTTATTGCACGAGCTGAGTTAATTTTGAGTAGATCCACGTGTTGATCCGGTGGTAGAGGGCCCCTACTGCCCATGAAGCGTTATGCATTTGGATTAGATAAGTAGCCGTAGCTTTGTTTCATTCTCAATTTAAATAGTTTTCTGAACTTTTCTTACATTGGATACTACAGTTTAGCTTTGTTCTCATGAAGTATTCCAAAATATCACTAATCCGGAATGAGGCATAATTGTAGCAATTTAGAACTTTACGTTTTTGTGTTCAATTATAATTAGTTGTTACAGCTAGTCCTATTCTCATTAATCTCTTCCAAAATATCACTAACTCTGGATAAGACTTAGCTATGGTGTTTTAGTTTACCTGCGTATTGTTATGTTTTTTTATGCCCATTTGCACTGAATGATACAGCCAGACTTGTTTGTACAAACTATTCCAAAATATCACTCATCTTGAACAAGACAGGGTTGTAGTATTTCATAGAATTAGTTGCATTTTGGTTCACTTGAAATACTCCGGAGGTAGATGTCATTCTAGTTTAATTTTGTCACTATATTTCAAGCTTGATAATGGTACTCTAGTTTAACTCTGTTCACTGTATTAGTATCATTCTAGTTCAGTTCCAATTCATTTCAAGTTAGATAATAGCACTCTAGTTTAGTCTTAGTTCACTGTATTAGCATTCTAGTTTATTTGTTATCCATTGCATTTTAAATTGTATTAGTTGTTAAATTTAGATACCACGGTCTTCATTATTTACAAAATATTCTTGTTCTGAATTCCTATTAATACATCATCATATGGACGGGAACTATCAATAACAGTTTAAGGCCTTGAGTATTTTGCAACCTTTTTACAATTTCACAAACAAGCCTTTTCTCAAAGACTATTCTAAAAAGAAATCTATAACTTTTGAATGAGGCCTAGTAGTGCTAAATTGAGTTGCAGAATAGAATTAGAAGTTATTTTAGAGTAGAAATTTTATTGTGCTACAAATGTTCTTTTCCAATTATGTTCCAATAAACCTTTAACCATGGATGAGATGTTGTAACATTGTAAGTTGATTGTTGACTTAGGAAAACCTTAATTGCACTAAAAACTTATCCTTTTCTCAAGATATTCCAACATATCTCTAAATGAATGAATTGGATGAGTTCATGATATGGGTTACTGAGTTCATGTTGTGATTTTTTTCTTTGCTATGAGTCCTTATCAAGCTTTTCATTTTCTGTCCTTTAGTGCACACCTTGTTTAGAATAGTTTCACTCTGTTTTAGTGTAAACTTCTTAGCTCTTTTTCAACATAAAAACAATAAAACCAAAAACATCATAAAAACACTAAACACAACGTAGTGAGAGACAGTTACCTAGGCATATATAGTGCACCACACTTCAGCAGTTTACTAGCCCTGGTTGACAATTTATGTTAGCAATTTAGGACACTAAATTGAGCACAACAATGGGTTGCAAAAATTTGTCCCTGTCAGGATATTTTCATTAGAGTATAATACAGATGATCAATATGGATGATTTCCATTTTGTAGCAGCAAAAAAAAAAATCTCAGTTCAAAATGAAAACACCAATTGGACCATTCATTTACAATACCAAGGTAGCAGGAAAGGAAGTTGATTTACTCCTAAAACAGATGAATTTTAAGTTCGGTTTTACTTGCTCCTATGACCATTTTGGTATCATTTCCATGCTCAGAGTAGAGCAGAAAACTACTACATATACCCACATTTCAAGACCAGAAATAGAGAAGTTGATGAATCAAGAGCAGTGGGAAGAAAATGCTCTGCAGGAGAACAAAGATCAGGTGTTATCCATGACAACTTCACAGAATCCAACGCCATAATAGAAATAGGGAAAAATACCAAGAGAGGATCTCTCTATTTCAGTTACAAAGATTGGGCCAAAGGAATTTCATGTCTACAAGAAAAAGTAGAAAATGTATCTATTAAAAGATTCCCTACGGGAAGGGGATCAACAATCCACTATCGTCTGGGTAGGTACTTGTACTACCAATTTCCCAGGCACTGCAGATATTTTTAAAGGATATCCATCCTCCTCGGCCTCTTAAGAGCCTTTAAACACATCTCAAACATCAGAATCGGTTTATGATCAATTTGAGCCAGACATTTTTGCTAAAGACAAGTAGATCAAGAAAAGAAACGAAGTGATTAAAGCTTATATTATGCATAATTTTGTAAGCAAACATCAACTTCTCAACATAGGCTTCTCTCACCCTTTAACACATAAAAAGGGCAGATGCAGATTTCCTTTCTTCAAGTAGCATTCAATTTTCCTAAAATAGTATATGATTATAAGAAATTCGTCTTCACCTTTGATGTCGATCAAATTCACCCTATTTATCAAATGGATATGCACAAGGAAACAGGAGAGATGTTATATTCAACATTAACAAAAACTGCCATGACAGCTTCAAAGTTGCAGATTTCAGTTAATAATATACAATCTTAGCTCAATCTTGAAAATATTTCCTCCTTGGCCAAAGACACAAAGATCAAATCTCTAGAGGATTTAGTAATAAATCTAGGATATGATCCCAAAGATGTAAAGGTAGTTGAAGAAATTGTAAAAATAAAAAATGTAGACTTTGCAACACTCCGAAGGAAACTGAAGCTTCCATCAATAGAAGATCCTCAAGCAAAGGAAGTTGGGCATTCAGAAAAAGAGAAAGAAGACATGTTCAAAATAATTATTGAACAAAATGCTCAAATCAGGCAGATGGAAGTTGAGATAGAAAAATTATTAAAGGAAAAGGAACAATCTTCTCAACTGGTATTTTTTCCAATAATAGCAGTTTCTATTGCAGGAACAGTTCCAATTACAGGTATAGTAGAGGCATCTACTTCGACAGAAATTACACCAAGGACACAATCTAAATATGCATCAGAATATTTGGTCAAAGCCATTGATGGCTTGGCCATCAGAGGACATGAAATTAAGAAATTGAAGGCCCAACTCAAAACTTTACAGGAACAAAAATTAAGAGTAGATAATTCATATTTAGCAGAACTACAAAAATCTCACAGGCTAACAAAGAGTATTGATTACCTAGAGGATAAGTCTACAATGGCTCAAACATTAGCACAGGCCAAGGAAAATATATGAGTTGAAATCAATGAAGTTATTACAGAGATTTGGCCTTCAATAGAGATATTTTTTTTACAAGAAGAACTAGTGCATAGGTCAAAATAATTAGTTGAGCAGGGAAAAAAGAGTTTAAGATAGATGCCACGAGACATAAATAAATAAATAAGGTCCTAAATTCAAAAACTAAGGATGATATGCAAGAATTTGAGATCACTGGCAGGACTGAAACTATTCTTGAGGTTAGGAGAGTAACCACAAAGAAAAAATTGATGTTTCAGTTGGAAAATAAGTGCCATAACATGGAGGTCATTATTTAGAAATTCCATAAAAAAAATAATGTTTTACATTCAAAGGGACTGCAAGGGCTGAAAGGAATGGAAGATGAATTAGTAGAGTTGACATATTATCAGCAGAATTTGTACATGATATCCAAAGATAAATCAAAGTTTTTTGCTATCAAAGGTACAATTACAAGAAAATCCCTCTTGGAGGCTTTGGAGTTTGGCCTTCTCATCGAATCTGAAATCAAACATTTATTTTTGGTCAAGCCAACTTTTGAAAAATATACCAATGTAGATGAAACCTATAGAAATTTGGTCAAAATTACCATCCCAACAGAAGATCGATGGGATAAATTATGTCAAGTTCTGGAGTAAAAAGGTAGCTTTGAGTCAGCAACAGAGCAATATCTTCTCAGGTCGGGTCATCAATAGCAGCCCTGAAAAATAGTGCCAACAATTTCAGCATTTTTGGGCCTCCTGCATTTTTTTTCTATTTTTGTAAAAATCAGTTTTAGATATTTATAATAAATCTTGATATTTTAGTCAAGATATTTTGCCTATAATTAGTATAAATACTTCATAATTCGAAGTAATAGGGGTTATGACTTGTATGAATATATAGACTATTGATTTAAAGTTGTTCACTAAACCAAAGGTGATCATTTTCAGTAAATACAAAAATTTGTTCCAGGATTCATGTGTCAGATAAATTGGTGATGTTTTTCTTGATGTCAAATTATAGTTTCACTGTTATTTCATGAATTTTTCCTATCTGTGTTGTTTTAAAGAAACTTATGTCTTGAAATTGTTTAATTACACTTAGATTTGGCGTATAAACAACATTTATGTTTTCAACTGAAGTTAAATATAGAATTCATGTCAAAATGCTCTATGTTTAATGGAAATCTAAATATTTTCTTCTAATCCACTCCACAAAGACTTTAAAAGATCTAATTTTCTACCTACATTGCTCCGCCGCACTTCATATGTTACTTCTACAATTGATATGCTTAATATTTTGGACTCCATTTCCCAATGGTTTTATATTTAAAGTTTCAACAAAAAAATCAAAAATCAACCTCTGAACTTAATAATTAGCCTAATATTTTAGACAAAACAAATCTAAATCTGAAAAGGAGATCCCTCTCTGAAGCTAGAAGGGCTAGATCCCAACTTCCAAAGTGGTTTTTTGGTTACCTCTAGAATTTTTTCACAGCCTTAAGAAATTACATAGTGATAACATAGTGGCGACCATACTGGGGACAAACAAATTTTTCATTTATACTCTATTTTTCCTTGGTAAACATTTATGTTTCAGGTCTTAAATATATTTCTAGGTTTATGGTTGAGAAATAGATCTGATTTAAGGTTGTTTTCCACTTATAAATTGCACATATTCTACATCTGTAAATATTAAATAAGTAGATATGACTCCTAAAATAATTCACACTAGAGCACATCCTGATCCAAACCCTCCAGAAATTTTGTTTAATCCAGAAAAAATAATCAAAAAGAAAGTGTAACTGAGAGTGAATCAAGAGAAAGTCCTCTGCCTAGGGTTAATTCCATTACTGAGATTTTTTTCACTTTATAAGATTAGAGTTTGATTTTTCTTTTCAAGATACTATTTTTAGTATTAAATCTGACAGTTTTGTGCCTAAAATTGTTCTTGATGAAGGCCTTCTAAAACCTTATAATTCAGATCAGATTGTGCCAAAATCCATTTTCCTTCAATCACCCAAATCTTCATATTCTTATTCTGTTGCTTCATCTCCACCTTTAATAATACCTTCACCTACTTTTTCTGCTCCACTAGAGAATTATACTATCTCTACCTCTTTAGGAACCTCTTCTATTTTTATTTCTCCTTTAATAACTCTCCCTATTATCACTACACCCATTTCATTGTCTATCCCTACCACCTCTACTTCAACACAACAAAGTGGAATCATACCCCCTTTGATACATGCACCTATTGTAGTTTCATTCACAACTCATATACTAATCATGGTAGGACAATATTCTTCTTTGGAATTGCAAGCCCCATTACATGACATGCCACAAAAATATGCACAAATAAATCTACAATCTGATGGTACAAGTCCTATAACAACTCAACAACACATCGATAGGATAAATTACTTCCTTGATTTAGAAGAATAAGATTATGATGACGTGAAAATTAGGTTGTTTGCACAAATTTTAATGGTAGAAGTAAAGAAATGGTATAAAACATTACCAACAGGAGGTATCGTAAATTTACAATAGTTCCATCAGATTTTTCTCACTATATGGGAAATTAAAAAGAACTCCCTCCAAATTCTTGCTGAATATGAAAATTTAAAGAGGACTCAAAATGAAATTTTCCATTATGTAATAGGAAGAGCGTAGTCGAAGGATGAGTTCAACTAGGTCATGGAAATGTAGGGTTTCCTCTGCCCCTGCAGTGGGCACCGATAGAGCTCCTAATCCTTCTCCTTTGTTCTGTAGACTCTGCACTCACCTGCGCATAGAAGAGATAATAGAATGACAGTACCTGAGCAAGGGAGGGGAGGAACTGCCCCCCCCCCATTGGTGGATCTGCTAAAGACAGAGATGTGAGACGTCCTGATCCATCTCTCAATGAAAAGACAGGAAACACTGGACTTGTAGTAACCTCTGAAGAACATCCAGAAGCGGAAAAATATAGCCAAGGATAGAGTAAATTCGCTTCCTCGACCTATATCCCCATAGCGGCCTAAAGGCCTGAGATCCACTTTCCTGTTGAATGTATCAATGGGAGAATCTAGTTCATGCAAGATCACACCCTCATTGGAAATTTTATCGACTTCTTGCCAACTGAGAAAGCCCTCCTCGGATGGATAACTCCAAATGGAAGCCCAAAGGTCAATTCACGCTCCAACTAGGCCCCAAAGGTTTCTTCAACATCATCTTCACGTGCATAGAGGACAAAAACCGGGTTATGGACGGAAGCCCCTATTTCTTCAATGCGGATGGCCTCTTCTTAAGAAAATGGATTAAGCATTTCAATCCCAACAAAGAATAATTCAACTGGGCACCGGTGTGGATTAGATTCTACTCCCTTCCCCAAGAATACTGGGGCGAGTTATCCCTCCAAGAAATTGGTAACCACCTTGGAGCCTTCATCAAGATCGCAAAGGAAACCAAGCTCAATCGATACACAACCTATGCCAAGATCTGCATCTACATGCATCCTGCCAAAGCTCTCTCGGATTCGGTAAGTCTCTTTTATGATGATTTCGAATGGATCTAATCTATTGATTATGAACACGTACCTTTTTGATGCTGAAAGTGCCACGAACATGGACATCTCTTTAAGGAATTTCCCTCAACCAACCTCTGAAATATTCCCTTGCCCTTGAGAATACTGACCCTGATGGTTTCACCAAAGTTTCCAACCGCAAAATACATGCCAGAAAACCTACTTCTATCCCTAAAACCTCTAAACCCTCCACAATAAATAGCTTCGACATTCTAGCCAGTCAAGCTCTGAAGGATGGAGATCCCTCTTCCACCCTGGAAGAATCTCCTCCTATCATCACCCCTCATCCCAACCCCTCTTCTCCCCTAAATACCTTCACCTCAGCCCTGAAAATTGATGAGGTATCCAAAGTTCAACCCAAAAATCAGAAATACAAACAAAAATAGGTCAAGAACCTCCAAGATAAGAAGAAAGATAAGAAAAAAGAGGTCAAGAAAATTGTAGCCATACAGATTCAAGAACCTCTAATCAAGCAACCGATCATTATGAAGGAGGATACCCAGGGGAACCAAAATCAGCAAGATGATCAAGATAAAGGCAAGGAGCTAAGACAAATCACCTACATGGAAGAGGAACCGGAAACCATAGACTTTGGGGACCTTGACATCACTGGATTAGAAATCACCTGCAACACTTGAGAATATCACACTATTCCAACTCAGAAAATCGATAGCTTAGCGAAAGCTCTAATCAGAGAACAACATCTTAGCGAAAGCTCTTATCTGGGCATTCAGGGGGGACAGTTAGCACAATACACTTCAAATATTATGAGGGAATCCAGAAAAAGGGGTAGACACACAAATCTTCAGCACCTTATCATTTTGGGATTTCAATTAGTTGAATCGGAATGATATCCCAAGCTGACCAGGTTCTATAAGGTCCTCCCTCATAGTTCTCAATGATGAAGCTCAAATCATGGAATATCTGAGGGATCAATAGCCCCTCAAAGCAACGAATGATCAAGAATAAAATAAGGCAGGAAAATCCCTCTATTTTCTTCATGCAAGAAACTAAATGTAATAGTACCACCTTGCACTCGATCTTATCCAGTTTGTGGCCTGGTTGTAACACCATCGTGGTAGATGCCATGGGAGCCTCTAGAGGACTCACCATTGCTTGGAACCCCATTATCCTCTCCCTGACCAATCTTCACACTTATCACAACTTCATTCAAGTCTCCTTTCATCTGATCGACACCAACATCCATGGCCATCTCACCAATGTCTACTTCCCTCAATCCACAACCCTGAAAATTGACCTCTGGGACTCCATTGAATTCCTCAATTCCCAGAGAGCCAATCCCCTATGGATCCTTGGAGGCGATTTCAACATGATCACCAATCTCAATGAAAAATGAGGAGGTCGTCTCAATTTTGATGCTGACAACCATAGATTTAAAGAATTAATTCTCCAGAATCAGGTGATCGACTTTCCAACCTCCAATGGTATCACACCTAGAACAATCGACGGGGAGGATCACAGAAAATTCCTTCGCGATTGGATCGCTTCCTAGTATCAGAGACCTCTATTCATTTAGGGGGTGACATATTCTCCACAATTCTTCCCGCTTCAGGCTCTGACCGCTGGCCCATTCAATTGTAGTGGATGCGTCCGAGCACCACCAGCAACAATCCTTTTCTTTTCGAGCAATTCTGGCTCTCTCATCTCGGATTTAAAGAAATGGTCAAAAATTGGTGGCGCAACATCACTCCTTCGGAAGGTTCCAAAATGTACCAATTCCAACAGAAGTTCAATATTCCGAAAACCTGCCTAAAGCAATGGAACCAAACATCATTGGAAATATTTTCAAAAGTCAACGGGATTTGGAAATTCAAATGGCTGACCTTCAACAAAAAATCATCAGAGATGGGCACATGGAGGAACAAGCTCATCAGGAATTGGATCTCATGAGTCATCTAGAAGATAGAATCTTGCAGGAGGAGATTCTCTGGAAGCAAAAATCCAGAATTTGATGGCTCAAAGAAGGGGAAAAAACACCAAGTTCTTCCATCACTCCACCATTCAGAGAAGAATTATCAATCACATATCAGTCCTGAAAAATTATCAAGGAGTTAACCTTGAAGCCCATGCTAATATAGAGCAAGAACTCTTGAATTAATTCAAGGAAACACTCGCAGAGCCTATCATAGAACGGAAACCCGCAATCAGGAACATCACTCAGCACATTCCCACTCTAATCATGGAAGAGCATAATCAAATTCTTTTGAGACTGGTCCAACTGCAGGAGGTTGACCAAGCAATGTCACAACTAAAGGCTGGGAAAGCACCTGGACCAGATGGTTTCACCACCAATTTCTTCCACTTTTTCTAGGAGGAAATTAATATGGAAGGTTGGGAAATGGCGGAGGAATCTCAGAGCATGAATTGGATTCTCCCTACTCTCAATGCTACATTTCTCACCCTCATTCCCAAGGAAGAGCAAGTTGTCACTCCCAAAAAGTACAAACCGATTGCGTTATGTAATGTCATATACAAACTCATCTCCACAGTGATCACCAACAGGCTCAAACCCCTACTCCCACTGTTGGTTTCCTTGGAGAAAACTGGCTATGTGGAAGGTAAAAAAAATCCTGGATGGTATTATCCCCACGCACGAGGTCACTCACTCATCGAAGATTGACAAAATCCCAGGTATGCTCCTCAAAATTGATCTCTCAAAAGCTTTCGACAAACTCAGTTGGAATTACATCCAACAAATGTTATTGGTGTTTGGTTTTAGCCCCACCTGGGTTCGATGGATCATGATATTGATCTCCTTCCCCCTCTTCTCTATTCTGCTCAATGGCTCTCCCTCCCCCCATTTCTCTCCTTCAAGAGGTATTCGTCAAGGTGACCCCCTTTTCCCCTTCATATTTGTGCCCATGGCAGAAGGATTGGGAAGGATTATCCTCCATGTTACTAACACCAACACTCTCAAAGGTCTAGTCATTCATCGCTATCCTCCCATTCCCACCAGCAATTTGTTGATGCTAATATGTTGTTTGGTCACCCATCTGTCCAAGAAGTGCGAACCTTCAAAGCTGTCCTAGATTTCTTCTGTGATGCAGTTGGAACTACCATCAATACCGAGAAGTCCCAGATATTATTTTTTAACACCTCTATCATCACCCAACGTAACATTGGTAGAATTTTGGGCTTCCCCATCTCCACCCTTCCTTCAAAGTATCTTGGTGCCCCCCTCATTGATTCAGCCATTAAACATTCTTCCTGACGAGAACTCCTGGATAAACTTGAAGCCAAATTCTCCCTTTGGACTCATCGAGCCCTCAACATTGTTGGGCATCTGGTCCTGATCAAATCAGTTCTCTATTCCATTCCCTTATATATTTTCTCTATTCTAGTTTTTTTTTTTTTTTTTTTTTTTTTGCTCGTTTAGACTAATCCTAATCTTCCCATTTTTTTCTCCTTCCATTCCACCCATGGGTTTCAAACCGGTGACCTTACAGAACGGAGCGTCTTAACAGTGCACCCCATCACTGACTGTTCTACACCACATGGGCCATTCTAGTTGTCCCCAAAAGGGTTCTCAAATAAATTTGCAATCTGCAGGGAAATTTTGGGGAAGTAAAACAGACAACAAAAAATGGCCACTTGTCAACTAGACAGAGATCTGCACACCCAAAAGCTCAGGTGGTTTAGGGCTAAGAGATCCCAGTCAAAGTAATGTGGTAATGGGAGTGAGAATCTGGTGGAAATGGGTCTCCAACCCAGAGGTTCCCTGGGCTCAGCTTTGGGTCTCCAAGTACGCAAGTAATTGGCCTCTAGATGAGTTGATTTGATTCAACTCTGAAGCAAATGGATCCCTCATCTGGAAAGTAGCAAAACAACACAGGGCCATCATTAAGGAACATAGCTTATGGGAAGTTCGATCAAGCTCACAGGCAAAGTTCTGGGAGGATTCCTAGCAACAGATACCCAAACTTGCCACTCTTTTTCATAATCCTCGATGGCAGGGGATCCTCAAAAATAGGGAGAACACTCAAATCAAACACTTTTGGACTCCCATCCTCGGCTCGAGCTACCGAAAATGGCTCCCAACTCATCGTTGGCAGAACGATTGGCATCTTGAACTCACATAGGATATCAACAAGGAAATTCACAAGAGGAAAATAAGATACAAAGTTGGAGAAGACATATTAAAATGGGGCTATTCCTCTCATGGTACCTTTACCACCAAAGAAGCATACTGTTTTCTCCTCCCCAATAATCAGGTCCCTCAAGATGTCATTTGGGCCGAGATCTGGAATCCAGTAATTTGGCCAAAAATTTCCACCTTCTTATTGCTGCTCAGCAAAATACGCATCCTAACCTAGGACAACCTGCTAAAAAAAGGCTTCACTGGCCCTTATCAATGCCTAAATTGTAGGAACTCTGAGGAATCCATAGAGCACCTCCTCAACTCCTGTCCTTTGGAAAACTCTCTTTGGGATAACGTTGCCTTTCTTAGCAGAAGATATGACAGATAGAGAGGGGATATTCTCAATACTATCTGCCATTGGCATTCCACTCTATTCAACATCAACCTTCTCAACTCCTTATGGGCCATCCTCCCTAGGCATATCCTCTGGAAGATTTGGAAGGAGTGTAATAGGCGCATTTTTAGAGATCAATCCACCCCTCCTCAAATCCTTTGGACCAATTTGTGCAACAATCTCAAGGAATCTCTCGTGCTGCATCACTGAAGGAGTCTGATTGCCCCTCTCACCCCCCTGAAATCATCATCTAGGCCAATTAGAATCTCTCCATCCCCTCTCATCCAAAAAATGAGCCCCCTTCAAACCACTCTCCAAACTCACTCAGCTCTTGGAGTCCTTCGTCTCTTGGCTTCTTCAAACTTAACTTTGATGGAGCCTCAAAAGGTAATCCAGGAGACGCTGGCTTCAGAGGTATATTCAGAAATGTTGAAGGAGAGTCCCTCCTGATCTACTTTGGTTCTATAGGATGGGATACCAACAATTCAACAGATTTATAAGGCCTCTTCCAAGGTCTCTTACTGGATCAAGACAATGAATTTTTTCCTTTAGAAATTGAAGGTGGTTCTCAAATTATCATCGACATCGCTCGCCACCTCCTCCTAGCCTCCTCGGCCTCAAACTTCTCCATGCGCTGGAGACTGGCTACTCGCTTCGATCTCCTTGAGAAATGTATTACTTTGTCACAAATTTTTATCCTTCAAACACATTCGACGAACAACCAATGCAATCGCGAATCTTCTGGCCAATAAGGGAGTAAGCCACAATGATCCTCTCACCACTGATAAGCTCCAAACTGTTGATGATGAAGCTCTACGTATAGAATTCACCCTTTTGTTTCTCAAATATCTCCAGACCCCAGATGCGGGTGTTAGTTTGCAATAAATATGGGAGCCACCTAGCCACGCGGATGTGGGACAACCTTCCTCCTCATGCGGGCACACATTTCCACCCCAGCCTGCTTAATGCTTGGAGCGTAGGGATTTTATTCACCACCCGTGAACGCTCTCCAACATCTTCCTCGCTCCACTCCGCCAATAATGATTTCCTTATCTCATAAACTATGTTTTTCATGCCTTTGCTGCCATTCATGGACCATAAATCTGATCATCCTGCTACTCATTCCAACATTTTTTTCTCCCTCTGGCTTATTTTTATACCTCCATGCACCTTTTCCAAGCCCCTGCTCCACTGCTCAAGTCCCTCAGCTCCCTGCTACGACGCAGTGCATCCACCTTCGTCTCAGCTGTAATCTTGTTCCACCACCATGCCCCGTCGCCACCACATGCGTTGCCATAAAGGTGGTGGCTGCGGTCATCCCTCCAGGCCTCCAATTCCTACCACTGCTGGCAGATCTGTGAACTACTTAGTCAACTGGGTAGAGCCGGAATTCTTGGACCTGCCGCCTGTCATTACACCTTATTGAGCCTTCCACTGAAGCTTTTGGCTCCGGTCTTCGCTCCAGGAAGTGCCTTCGCAAGTCCACCATATCTCCCGCCTCCCCCTTCCCCCCTCACAAGATGGTGGCCTTGTCAGTTCAGCAGACCTTGAACAGTGAATGTAGTTGCAGCTCGAGCTCGGATGAGGATGGCACCAGCACTAATACTGAGGCTCATGCAGCTTCCTCCCCTCTGTCGAACACCCACGTGACACTCTTTCCTCTGCCGAATTCCCAGGTGTCCAAGATGGAGGACGATGATTCTCAGTACACGTGCAGAATTGTGGAGGAGTCGTTCCAACCACCGGTTCAGGATGACAAGAATCCAACAACCTAAATTTTGGGTTCTTCTTTCTAATTCCATTCAGTTCCTTGTTACTTCATTACTTCTTATTTTCTAGTTTTGGTTCAAACATGTTATGTACGAGGTTGGTTTCCCTACATGGGAAACTTACTCTAAGCTTACTAAACTTATCTCTTAGGCTGGTTTCCTTGCCTGGGGTAGCCCCTTTTTTGTTGTTTTGGAACCGGAATTTCTAGCCAGAATTGGCTTGCCAACTCCGGAGGATGATGATTATAAATTTTTGAACTGTATGATATAATATAAGTAAACCAATTTAGAAAAAAAAAAATTGTCCAAGATTACTGCACTAGATTTAACAATGTCTGTAACTCTATCCCAACTCCAATAAAACCCCCATCTCGATTAGCCTTAATTTTCTTTCCATAAGAATTTGATGTTGATATGGCCTATCATTTGAGGGAAAGAAATCCACCCACACTTTAAGAGATGAAAAGTAACAATGTAAGTGTAGAGGCTAATTTATTAGCCAAAAGAGAAAAGATAAGAACTGAAAGCAGGGTCGCTATTAAAGAGGAACCCTCCTCTTCATCAGACTTAAAACTAGATAACATAGTTAGAACAATGAAAAAAATGATGGAGAGGATGATTGTAGAAAATAAAACACCTCTTAGAGAACCTCAAATTCAAATCCTAACTTTAGAAGATCACAAACTCAGATTAAATAAAGAGAAAAAATAGGTCCAGCTGATTAATAAAAAATTAGGCCTCCTTTCCAAAAAAAAAATTTTTAAGAAGAATAATAAATCATACAAGAACTAGAAGAATATCAAATAATATTTTTTGAGAAGGATGAACATACCTTGTTTTTATATCTGAAGAAGAAAAAGACATGTTCCAATATTCATTACTAGAGGAAATGCATACTAAATCACCAGAATATCAACAAGGGTATCAAAACGTTGTCATGGAAGTACACAAATAATATAATCTGAGAAGCAAGAAGACAACAACAAACCCTCCCAAAAATTCATCCGTTAATACACCTCTACTAGTCAAACAAAGGAAGTCACTCAGAGAAAAAAACCTCACAGAAAGAAACCCCTCACAAACAAACTCCTAAAAATAGAGAGATAAGTATTAAGGAAGTAGAAAGGTCTCAAACTTATTTTGACATTCAAAATGAGATTTCAAAGGTCAAAATCCCAGTTCCATTTCTTGAATTAGTAAGAAAATATGCCTACAAAAGTCAAGTCATTAAGGCACTACAAATTGAGGAAGGAACTGACAATGTTAATCTAACTGATGATCAACCCAAGTTACTATTCGGACCTGAAGTAGATGGTATTCCACAAGATCGTAGTGTTACTCCATTTTATATTATTCTAAACATCAATGATTTTATTCTACATAATGTTATGTTAGATTCGGGTGCTTCACACAATCTTATGCCAAAATAAATTATGGAAAATTTGGGTTTAGACATAACAAAACCCTATAAATACCTCTACTCCTTTGATTCAAATAGAGTAAAATTCTTGGGATTAATCAAATATTTGTGTGGTACTCTAGCTCAAATCTCAGCTAAAATTTTATTCATGGACATTGTTGTGGTTGATATTCCCCCTAAGTATGGCATGCTTTTGTCAATATCATTGTTGGGGGGGGGGGGGGGGGATTAAAGGGTACATTACAACTAAACATGACATATGCAAAAATTCTTGTTTTTTGCCAACAAAGAAAACTATATAGGGAAACCTTAATGAAATATATGGTTAGTATCCAAGACAAACCCAACAATTATCTTGTTTACTCTGTGCATTCAAATATGGATTCTTTAATATTACATAATGATATTTGTTTGGAAACAGAGGATTGGGTTTTATAAATCAAACAAGAAGAGAAATATGTTAAAGAATAAGAACAGGTAAAACCATATGGGTTATGGAACATTTATTTTGATGGGGCAGTGAGTAAAGAAGGAGCTGGTATTGGAGTATGGATCTCTAATCCACAATCAGGTACAATAAATAAATACTCTTATAAACCGAATTTTGAGTTCATAAATAATGTAGCTAAGTATGAAGCATTGTTATTAGGATTGAAAAAACTAAAATAGATAGGAGCAAAGACTCATCTCCATCCATGGAGACTCCAAATTGATCATAAAACAAATTAAAGGTGAATATTCAGCTAAACATCCTAGAATGAAAGCTTATAGAAATGATGTTTTAGATTTTTTTCAGTCCTTTCCAGAATGCCAACTGCATGAATTCCAAGAGACCCAAATGTTTTTTTCTGATGCATTAGCCACTTCTGCAAGTACTTGAAAAATGCCCTTTAAAGAAAGTAGAAAATTTGAAATTGATGTTAAACATAGACATGTTATCCCTAATAATATCATATATTGGAAATGACAAACATTTAGATAATTTTATGCAACTAAAAGGGAAATTTGAAAATCTGAATATTGACATAGGTCAAGATTAAAAGAAAAGGAAGAAGAGAACATTTTTAATCAAACTGATCAAACCTTTGAGGAATCTGAAATATTAAAATTGAAGAATAATACAATCCCAAGAGGTCTTGCACCACTTGAGGAATTTTTTGATTTAAAAAAAGTAGCAAAAAATCCTTCAGTACAACCTGTTGGGGTCCTATGATTTGGCATATTGGCATACCAAGTGACAAGGCAACATCAAAACTAGTCTTTAGAGTTCTAGGACCTAGCCTTCCTAGTCTCAGAGAGGGATCTCTCAATTGTTTGCAAATATATGACTTGTTTTCTTGTAAAAGGTTGATTTTAGGCTAGTTATTAAGCATGAGTTTGTTTGATTGTTTGGTGGGATATGATGATCTAGTCAGCATAGATAGAAAAGGGAAATCTCTAAGTCATTGGGAAATGGAGTCAAGTGGAAGTTTATGACAAGTCAACCAAAAGATCAGAGGTATCAAAGGGCAAATCTAACTTGGCCAGTGGATCTACAAAGTCTTTCAGGTGGAATGAAATGGACATCAAAGGTTTTAGAATGAAAAGTAGAACTAAGGGAAATTAAGAATCCTTAATTATATGTACTTCTCAACAAAGGGACTTAAAACATTATCTGAACATGAGGATGTATTCCATAGACAGGGCTAACCATAAATTCTAGAAACCATACTTCAGCAAATAACAATTTCAAGACAAACTTTTCAAATGAAATCTAAGAGTTGAGGAACGCTCTATTTCATCCAAAGATTTCACTTTCAAGGATAAGAAAAAATTCAAGATTCACAAATAACTGCACTACTCCTAGACATTTTTTATTACAAATATAAAGACCTTCAAAACAATTATCTCAGCAAGAACAAAGGGTATGATCAAAACAGACCTCTTTGGCAGACTGTAAAAAATGGTACTTTAAAGGGAGACTTCAGAAGTAGTTTTCAAATGGCAGCAAGTAAGCAGGGAAAACCATAAATCATTCTTGAGACCAACTGTTTGAACTATTTCTGAAATAAACAAGCATAAGGGTTCAAGAGAGCAATTAAGAATTCTCTAGAATGTCTCAGCATATGAAAACATTAAGACAGTGAAGAGTAAACAGAACTAAGGTGCTTTCAAAGACATTTCTTAGCCTAAAATTTTTACCCTACTGTAATAGAGAATGGTGAAACATAATGGAACAAGAAATAACAATAAAATATTTAGAATACTTCACCAACAACCAAGCTCAGGGATCCAAAGACAGAGCTTTCTCCATCAACAAACAGGTCAAAACATCCACAGGTTCCAAAACATCAATTTTCTTTCAACTTCAGCAGAACTATGTATTATTTCAAAGAGTCATCAAATGCCCCCTTTACAATGAGTTCCAATGCAGTATTTATGCTACAAATGAGGAGGTGGAATTGATCTAGGGTTCAAAATGTTATTAATTACAGAGTAAATGCATTTCTAGCCTTGAAAACCATGCAAGGCATAAGGCAGAAATAGGTGCAACTACTTCTCTGTTTCAATAACTCTGTCTTAACTTCTGATAGAAAGATAGGAGAAAAGATTGACTTTCAGGGCTTATTCTTATCTTCACAATAATTGTCCTGACAGATTAAAATATCTTTTAGACTGTGTAATAACTGCCAATTTGTCTTTGCAGGGAGAAAGTAGGCTACAGGTGGCTTTTAGATATTCTGAGTCAAGATTACTTCCTTTTGATGTATCCGAGGCTTTTTAGCCTGAATTTCCTTAATTTAATCATCTAAACTGTGTTTTTAACCTTTAATCATCAATTTAGGCCTTTAATCTCTGTTTCTTTGATATTCACTTGTTCTTTATGCACAGGTGTCTTGCGTTGGAGGGCTTTGCTGTGTAACCAATGCTCATGAAACAATTGGTTAAAATGTGGAAATTAACCCTTTATGTCCCTTTCTCTATATTTATTAGGCTTAGGATCGTCATCCTTGGCCTCTGTCACCTTTAGTGACTGTGGGACTTCTTTTATGCTGTAAAACCGCCATTAAACCTGCAACAAACATCAAATTTTTAATAAAACCATGCGAATTGGATAAGCTGCTTTACAGAGGCTCAAGGTGAAGGTGGAAGAGCTGTGAAAAGGGGGATGTATGCATTGATAGAGGATTTCATGACAACAAAGCAAATATACAGGGTTTAAATTTTCTCTCAGTGCGAAGATTGAGCATCGGTGGTTTGGCGGAAAACCGGAGGCAGTTTTCGCGCGGGGTCGGAGCAGTTTGTGCTTTTCTACAGGGTGAACGCAATACACATCGGAGGCTGCCGCATGTCCACTAAAACCATCATTTTCGCTTTGAAAATGGGGTTTAAGCAGTTATGGAGAAATGGGCACAAAGATGAATGTGGGCTGTTAAATCTGGGGGATCCAGATCAACGGTGTAGAGGGAGCGCAATGGCACAACGTGCTTGGTGGTGGGACCAGTGGATGACGTCATAGCGGGGGAACTGGGGGTACAAAGGAAAATCTCGCGGTGTGCCTCCACAGGAAACCTTAGCCATAGATCTGAGATTTTCCATAGTTAAAAGAGTCAACTGCGGCGACATTGGGGAGTACGGGCCAATTTGGTCGGATGCCCTCGCAGTGACCCTGCGCCATAGATTTGGGTTTAAAAAATGGTCCAGATTGAATAGAGACCTCGCATATCGAGGGAAAAACGACATGTGGGGTAAAGGAGGAAATAGCGGGAGCCGTCGGGTCTAGGAGCAGATCGACAGTTGGGATTAAATCGGAGGATTAGAGATTAAAGATGGTGGATGAGGGGTCAGGAGGATGGCGAAATTGCGATGAAGCGAGGGCCGTCAGATCTTGAGGATCAACAACAGAGATACGTCAAGGAGAAAAGTAGTCGGGGTGAGAAATTATAAAGGAAAGGGGCTGAGGTAAGGTTGAATGGGAGCCGTTGGATGGCGAGGATCGATGGCCAGGATTCCATCGGCAGGGGAAAAGGGAAGTGGAAATGGGAATCGCAGAAGTGTGATGGCTGATTATCGATGGGAAGGAGCGTAGACCGTCCAATATGAGAGATATCAACGGTCGGGATCTTATCGGTGGGGAATTCCATCGGTGGAAAAAGGTTTGGGAACGAAGAAACGGGGATTTCCGATGGAGT
Source organism: Pinus albicaulis (assembly GCA_034641835.2). Lineage (NCBI taxonomy): Eukaryota > Viridiplantae > Streptophyta > Pinopsida > Pinales > Pinaceae > Pinus > Pinus albicaulis. The sequence continues at coordinate 1,101,171,525 of CM076583.1, forward strand.
GAGGACCGTCAGATTAGAAACGAGATCAATGGTGGTGATTTAAAGTGGGAAAGTGCATCGACGTTTCACATATCGGCAGAGAAAATTGATGGGAATGAAGAATTTGGAATCGCTGAAGTGCGATGGAAATGGGGGGCTTAAGACCTTTAGCCGAGGGTCTCGGGCCTCAGTTTTATGGTAAAAAATAAAGGGGGGGGCTATGGGCTCAAGAAAAAACAGCTTAAGGCCCAAAGTTAAAAGGTCGAAAAATAGGCCGAAATGAGGTTTTTTAACCTTTTTTGAGGAGTTCCGATAGGTTATAAAAGGTGATTTTTAAACCAAATAAAGGGGATTTATAAGGTTTAAAAGGGGATTTTGAGGTAGTGAAGGAATAATAAAGGAAAAAAAGGGAATTTTAGGAGAGGATAAAGGTTATTTGAAATGAGTGATAGTGAGTGAAATGAAGGGTTTTTGGAGGTATGAAATGGTGGAGATTGAGGCCTTGTAAACAGTTTCTTTTTGAAGTAACGGGCTATTTTGAAGGATTTTCAAGTGGAGAATCAGTGAGATGGGTCTTATGAAGGATATTGAACATAGTAGACTTCAAGAACTCACAGATTTGCTTCAAATTTGTTTCTTGAAGACTAATAGACCTGTTTTAGCCATCATAGTATAGGAAAAATTTATAGATGGCTAACAGTGGCTCCACTGCGGAAGGCAGCTCCATGGAGGTGTTAAGAACCTCAGAGATTAATCTCTGGAAAGTAGTCCAGTGCCTTGATGTTTTGCTGCACTTTGACAATCCTCTATATATTTGATGACCATGCTGCTTAAAAATATGATCTGCAGATTTACAACAAGATGATTTTATCTCCCAAACTTCTACCTACCCAACCTACTTTGTCCTAACATTTTTTCTTCAATGGGTGCATTTGGACTTGCAAACCCTCTCAACATCATCTTATTCTTTTATTTAAAGCAGGAAACTAATCTAAATCTGCCCTTATGACTTCCATTAGTTCAGATTAAACAGTTGAACTCTTTAGCTTCTCTACCTAACTACTATCTGTTAGGATTAAGGTGTCTGACAGATCTGCATTCTCTATATTCTAAAACAGAAATTTAAAAACAGACAAACCAGGATTAAGTTGTCTGATTTGCTGTAAGACTATGGCATAAAAGCAAGCTGCACATAGAATGAAATTTACATAAATTTAAAACAAAATTGTGAAGGTTTAAGATCTGAAAATTATGAACATCCTTCCTTCTTTCTTTCAGCTCTGGTTTTGATCTTTTTAGAGCTGTCTTCTTCTTCTTTACCTGGTTCAAGTTTTGATCTATTTAGAGCCATCTTTTTCTTTCTTTTATTTATTTCAAATTTTGAGCATGTTTGAACCATTCTTTCTTCTATCCTAATCTATTCTACTGATAAGCCAAGATTAAATAGTTTGGAAAATCTTCTTCACTAACCTATCAGCAATAAATTGAAATCTATCTAGTCATGATTAGGTTGTATGACTAAACAACAGTGTTTTATTTTAGTAGTGGCATTTAAACTTGCACACTTTCATATTTTTCTTTTCTTTTTTGGTATGGGGTTGTACCTTTCTTCTTTTATATCTTCCCTCTTTTCTCTTTTTCTATTTTTTTTTCATTATTTTTTCAATTTTTCTTTCAAAGAAAAAAACAAAAACTAGCTGAATGCTCACAGGCTGAGCTTTATTGACATTCCTACATAACCTAATCTAACCTAGAAAATTTGCATATTTAGCTGATGAACTCCCTTTTCCAATATAGCCAATCAAGTAAATGGTTCCATGATTGGTCTTTTCTCATCTCCTTGAGCATGTTGGACAAACACGGCCACTCCCATTTCACTTGTTTCTTAGCAGCAGTGCTAAAAAAATTTCTTGTGTTTGGTAATATACTGCTTCTAACAACCTTTATCCCTTCTTCAAATATCTTCAAGAAATGAGCATAGGGATCTTGAAATAAAGCCTAGTTATGAATATTTGGAAGATAGGTTTCAACCAAGATTACCTTTTCCTCCACTGGATCAAGATTAATATTCTTTTGAGAAAGAAACTCTTCCTCATCTTAATTATTATCTGAACTAGAGGACTCATCATATATTGCAATGTTGTCCTCTTGCAGTCCTGATATGTCTGTGAAGAGTTCACCATGTTCTTGAGCAAGGGTATTTTTATTTACCTCCACCTTTTCAGGGGAAGGCTCCTTATCTTCAACTTGCCCAAGAAGTTCCTCATTCTTTTCAACCTCAACATCACAACTGATAGATTGTTGATTCCCATTTATGTGAAAGATATTTCTGATGGGCCACATTGTTTGATTACTGCTTTCAAGCTGATGATAATGAAATTCATGACACCAATCCACTGTTGGTTGCCCTGCATGATCAGTTTCTATTTGGAGCTGATCATCATCATCAGATTTATCAGGATTTAGAGAATCATTAGTATAAACAATCTCACCAATTAAACATATTGGATTATCAATTTTTCTTTATTTAAATTGATCTATGAGTTCACTTTCTAATTTATGGAAACAAGGATTAGCAAGGGAATGAATAGAAGGTTTTGGCTCTTCTGAAGTCTTAGAGGTTGGCTGCTTGTTTAATATTTGATTGATTTCTTCTTCTGTTAAAAGAGGAAGCACTTCTCTCTTTCTTGGAACAGAGTAAAACAATTATCTTTCTCTTGTGTAGGCTGATTTTGAGGCTGGATGTGTTCTTGAACCTCCCCTAGAAAATATGGTGGATCATTACTTGTGTTTGCAAAGGCACCTTGAGGATTTTCTTCTATGTCCTGATTAATTTCACTCCCAAACAAATTTTCATGATTTTTGTGATGGCTAATTTGTTCATGAGATTCATGAGTTGTTTCTAATAGATCATCAGGATGCCATTCTCCTCTTATCAACTTAAATGAGTTATAACATAAAGGCAAAGACTCTAGATGTGTTTCCTCTTCTCCTATTTCATTTTTTGTGATCTTAGGATGGCTAACTATTTCCTCAAAGCACTGCTCACTTTTTGCATTTTCATTTTGGTCGTAAATTTTCTTAACAATGCAATACAAGATAAAGGTAGGCTGTCAGGACTTTCTTGACAACCTTCTTCATTGTTTTCTCTGTAATCTTTCTCATCATACATATTTTGCTTTTTTTATATGTCTTGTAGTGGTTGAGTTTGTTTTTGATCAGGAGAAAGCATGGGTTGCTTCGGATAATCAACATCTGTATAAGCCTCATGCCTTTCCAGTTTCTTATCAAGTATGTACATTATTTTGCCAATTAGGTCCAATAATGTGTTTATTTTAGCTTCTCTGTCTATACCTAATTCCATTTTTGTTAATTATAAAGAGGTCACTGCATCTTTTCAACCAGTTCAGAGTCTTCTTCCAGTGGAGCCATCAGGTCTTTTGGAGTTATGGAGTCGCCAGGTGGAAGATTTTGGACTTTTATATCCACCATAAGCATGATTTGGTTTGCTCAGTGCACTCCCAAAGGAGTTTTCAAGGACTAGTGAAGTAATAGGACTACTGGAGACCAGTGGAGTTGTCTAGTGGAAATTTTTAACTGTTTTGGAGGTAAAATATTCTATGGTCCACCACCAATGTTTATTATGAAGGCCAATCTGAAATGTTTTTGGGGTTTTCTGAGTTTCTATGGTTGTTGAAGGACTAATGAGTATATAATATCTTGTTGTACTATTATGTACTCAGAGGTCCCACCGTGATCACCATTATGTAGGGGTCCTGTGATTTGGCAGATTGGCATACCAAGAGACAAGGCAACATCAAAACTAGCCTTTAGAGCTCTAGGACCTAGCCTTCCTAGTCTCAGAGAGGGATCTCTCAATTGTTTGCAAAGATATGACTTGTTTGCTTGTAAAAGGTTGATTTTAGGCTAGTTATTAAGCATGAGTTTGTTTGATTGTTTGGTGGGACATGATGATCTAGGCAGCATAGATAGAAAAGGGAAATATCTAAGTCATTGGGAAATGGAGTCAAGTGGAAGTTTATGACAAGTCAACCAAAATACCAGAGGTATCAAAGGGAAAATCTAACTTGGCCAGTGGATCTACAAAGTCTTTCAGGAGGAATGAAATGGACATCAAAGGTTTTAGAATGAAAAGTAGAACTAAGGGCAATTAAGAATCCTTAATTATATGTAATTCTAAAAAAAGGGACTTAAAACATTATATGAACATGAGGATGTATTCCATAGACAGGGATAACCATAAATTCTAGAAACCATACTTCAGCAAATAACAATTTCAAGACAAACTTTTCAAATGAAATCTAGGAGTCGAGGAATGCTCTATTTCATCCAAAGATTTCACTTTCAAGGATAAGAAAACATTCAAGATTCAAAAATAAATACATTCATAGAAGAGGGAACTCCTAGACATCTTTAATTACAGCTATAAAGACCTTCAAAACAATTATCTCAGCAAGAACAAAGGGTATGATCAAAACAGACCTCTTTGGCAGACTGTAAACAATGGTACTTTAAAGGGAGACTTCAGAAGTAGTTTTCAAGTGGCAACAAGTAAGCAGGGAAAACCATAAATCATTCTTGAGACCAACTGTTTAAACTATTTATGAAATAAACAAGCATAAGGGTTCAAGAGAGCAATTAATAATTCTCTAGAATGCCTCAGCAGATGAAAACATTAAGACAATGAAGAGTAAACAGAACTAAGGTGCTTTCAAAGACATTTCTTAGCCTAAACTTTTTACCCTAATGTAATAGAAAATGGTGAAACATAATGGAACAAGAAATAACAATAAAAGATTTAGAATAATTCACCAACATCCAAGCTCAGGGATCCAAAGACAAAGCTTTCTCCATCAACAAACAGGTCAAAACATCCACAGGTTCCAAAACATTAATTTTCTTTCAACTTCAACAGAACTATGTATTATTTCAAAGAGTCATCAAATGCCCCCTTTACAATGAGTTCCAATTTAGTATTTATGTTGCAAATGGGGAGGTGGAAAATGTTATTAATTACAGAGTAAATGAATTTCTAGCCTTTAAAACCATGCAAGGCATAAGGCAGAAATAGGTGCAACTACTTCTCTGTTTCAATAACTCTATCTTAATTTCTGATAGAAATATAGGAGAAAATATTGACTTTCAAGGCTTATTCTTATCTTTACAATTACTGTCCTGACATATTAAAATATCTTTTAGACTATGTAATAACTTCCAATTTGTCTTTGCAGGGAGAAAGTAGGCTACAAGTGGCTTTTAGATATTCTGAGTGAATAACTACTTCCTTTTGATGTATCCGAGGCTTTTTAGCCTAATTTCCTTAATTTAATCATCTAAACTATGTTTTTAACCTTTAATCATCAAATTAGGCCTTTAATCTTTGTTTATTTGATCTTCACTCGTTCTTTATGCACAGGTGTCTTGCGTTGGAGGGCTTTGCTGTGTAACCAATGCTCATGAAACAGTTGGTTAAAACGTGGAAATTAACCCTTTGTGTCCCTTTATCTGTATTGATTAGGCTTGGGATCATCTTCCTCGGCCTCTGTCACCTTTAGTGAATGTGGGACGACTTTTATGCTCCAAAACCACCATTAAACCTGCAACAAACATCGAATTTTTAGTAAAACCATGCGAATTGGATAAGATGCTCTACAGAGGCTTAGGGTGAAGGCAGAAGAGCTATGCAAAGGGGGATGAATGCATTGATAGAGGATTTCATGACAGCAAAGCAAAGAACCATGGTTTAAATTTTCTCTCGGCACAAATATTGAGCATTGGTGGTTTCGCAGAAAACGAGAGGCAGTTTTCGCGCGGGGTCAAAGCGGTTTGTGGTTTTACGTAGGGCGGATGCGATACGCATCGGAGGCTGCCGTATCTCCACTAAAACCACTGTTTTCGCATTGAAAATGGGGTTTAAGCAGTTATGGAGAAACGGGCGCGAAGATGAATGTGGGCCATTAGATCTAGGGGATCCAGATCAACGGTGGAGAGGGAGCGTGATGGCACAATGTGCTCGGCGGTGGGACCAGTGGATGACGTCATAATGGGGGGACTGGGGGTATGGAGGAAAATCTCGAGGTGTGCCTCCGCAGGAAACCTCAGCTGTAGATCTGAGATTTTCCATAGTTAAAAGATTCAACTACGGGGGCACTGGGGAGTACGGGCCACTTTGGTCGGATGCCCCTACAGTGACCCTGCACCGTAGATTTGGGTTAAACGGACGGTCCAGATTGAATCAATACCTCACATATCGGGGGAACAACGATGTGTGGGGTAAAGGAGGAAACAACGAGAGCCGTCATATCTGGGATCAGATCGACGGTTGGGATTAAATCGGAGGATCGAAGATTAAAGATGGTGGATGAGGGGTCAGGGGATGGAAAAATTGCGATGAAGTGAGGGTCGTCAGATCTTGAGGATCAATGGCGGAGATACTTCAAGGAGAAACATAGTCGAGGTGATAGATTATAAAGGAAAGGGGCTGAGGTAAGGTTGAATGGGAGCTGTTGGATGGCGAGGATCGACGACCAGGATTCCATCGGTGGGGGAAAAAGGGAAGTGGAAATGGGAATCGCCGAAGTGCGATGGCTGATTGTCGATGGGAAGGAGCGCAAACCCTCCGATATGAGAGAGATCAATGGTCTATATCTTATCGACGGGGAATTCCATCGGCGGAAAAAGGTTTGAGAACGAAGAAACGGGGATTGTCAATGGAGCGAGGACCGTTAGATCAAAAACAAGATCAACGGTGGTGATTTAAAGCAGGAAAGCGCATCGACGTTTCGCATATCGGCGGAGAAAAGGGATGGGAATGAATAATTTGGAATTTTCGAAGTGCGATGGCGATGGGTGGCTTAAGACCTTGAGCCAATGGTCTCGGGCCTCGGTTTTATGGTAAAAAAAAAAAAAAAAAGCCTGGGGGCTCAAGCAAAAAGCGCTTAAGGCCCAAAGTTAAAAGGTTGAAAAATAGGCCGAAATGGGGTTTTTTAACGTTTTTTGAGGAGTTTCGATAGGTTAGAAAAGGTTATTTTTAAACCAAATAAAGGGGATTTATAAGGTTTAAAAGGGGATTTTGAGGAAGTGAAGGAATAATAAAGGGAAAAAAGGGAATTTTAGGAGAGAAGAAAGGTTATTTGAAATGAGTGATAGTGAGTGAAATGAAGGGTTTTTGAAGGTATGAAATGGTGGAGATTGAGGCCTTGTAAATAATTTCTTTTTGAAGTAACAGGCTATTTTGAAGGATTTTGAAGTGGAGAATCAATGAGATGGGTCCTATGAAGGATATTGAACACAATAGACTTCAAGAACTCACAGATTTGCTTCAAATTTGTTTCTTGAAGAATAATAGACCTGTTTTAGCCATCATAGTGTATGAAAAATTTATAGATGGCCAACACAACCAACTATATCTAAAGTAGAAGATTGCAACATATGTACTCGATAAAATCCCAAAATTGTCAAAATCTCCAAATCATTACCTCCTGAAGAAAAAACAAAAATACATAAATTTGTTCAAACAAAATATAGATGTATTTGCATGTAGATATCAAGATTTAGAAGTGTATTACAAGTACATAATTCAACACACTATACCCATCAAGGAAGATCAAAAACCTTTTAAACAAAAATTAAGGATATTTAATCCTATTTTACTTCCTTTAATAGAAAAAGAGGTCAAAAAGTTGCTTGATGCAATGATTGTAGTACCACCCAGATTCTATAAATGGGTCTCAAACTTGGTACCAGTAAGGAAAAATCCTAGAGAAATAAGGTTATGTGTGGATTTTAGGAACCTAAATAAATTTTCTCTAAAATACAACTACCCTTTACCTAAAATAGAGAATATAATTCAAAAATTATTTGGATCAAGTAGGATTTCATTGCTGGATGGATTCTCTGGTTAGAATCAAATTTTGGTACATCCTAATTATCAAGATAAAATGGCTTTTACAACTCCTTGGGGAAATTTTATGTATATCAAAATTCCTTTTGTATTGATGAATGCATGGGCTACATTTCAAAGAGCAATGGATATATATTTTTCATATGAAAAGGACACATTCATTGTGATATATTTATATGACATAACTATTTTCTCCAAAGTTGATGCAGATCATTTTCAACATCTGAAAAATATTTTTGAGAGATGTAGAAAATATGGCATATCTTTAAATCCAAATAAATCTTTGTTTGGCTTAGAAAAAGGAAAATTGTTAGGCCATATCATTTCAAAATATGTTATTAAAATTTATCCCAATAGGATTGAAGCGATTCTAAAAATTGAACCTCCAAGAAACAAAAAATAGATACAATCTTTCATTGGCAAGATAAATTTTCTAAGAAGATTTATACCTAATTTGGCTGAACTTATAAGAGATATAACTAATATACTTAAAAGGGACATTGGAGTAAGATGGAAATTAGAAGAAAAATAGTCACTTGATCAAGTAAAACAAGCATTAACATGAGCTCTTATGTTGATTAGTCATGATTTTTTAAAAGATTTTATGATTTTCTCTTTTGCATCTGAACATACAATTGCAGCATTTTTGTTGCAGAAAAACCATGAAGGACAGAAACAGCCTATAGCTTTCTTCAGCAAAGCTTTGAGATATGCCTCATTAAAATACAACATCATGGAGAAACAAGTTTTTTCTTTAGTAAAATAAATTAATATTGCATGGTCTATATTCTACATTCTCATATCATAGCTTTTGACCCAAATGTTGTGGTAAAGGATATTCTTACAAAAAATGATCCTGATGGAAAAAGAGTCAAATGGATTGCAAATATTCTAGAGTATGACATTGAGATAAAGCCCACTAAGCTCACAAAAGCACAAGGATTGGAAAATCTGATGGCTGAGTCCAATTTTCATGCTTTAGGTATAAATTTTGTAGCTACACTTGATGAGCAGGAAGAGCAGGTGACTCCAGAGGTATTAGAAGCCTTTTCTTTCTCCCTTGGTACGTAGATATTATTTGTGTGTTATAGAATTTACAAGCTCCTCTTGGTTTAACTATAACAAAATCTAGATTTCTCAAGTTAAAAGCTATGAAATTTTTCATTTTAGATCAACATTTGTACTAGAAAGATACTCAAGGCATCTTACTAAATTGTTAATTGAAAGATGAAGCAGATACTGTGACGCAATAATTTCATCAAGGAGACTATGGAGGACATTTTAATTGGAAAAATACAGCCAAAAAATTTTTAAGGGTTGTTTTTTACTAGCCCTCTTTGTTTGTATATGTCCCTAAAAAAGTTACAACATGTCACCAATTCCAAATCTTTCAAAGAAAGAGGAAACCTTTACCCTTTCCATTAAAACAAATTTCAATTGAGTCTCCTTTTCAAAAATGGATTCTGGATTTTATTGGTGAAATCCATCCAAGCTCTTCAAACCAGCATAAGTGGATTTTAATAGCCACTAACTAATTTACCAAGTGGATTGAAGCAATCCCAACTAGACAAGCCACAAATTTTGTCATTATCCATTTTTCAGAAGGTAACATTGTGTCTATATTTGGGCCTCCCAATAAGATCATTACTGACAATGTTGTTGCTTCCATATCAAATAAAATGATAGAATTCTATCACCAACATAGCATAAATTTAGGACACTCTATTTCTTATTATCCCCAGGGAAATGGGAAAGATGAGTCTTCTAATAAATGTTTAGTCAACATCATAAATAAATTACTACACTAAAATAAAAAAATTTAGCATAAGAATTTGATTAATTCTTTATGGGCTAACATAACTAGCACTAAGAAATCCATTGGAATGTCTCCTTTCCAATTCGTTTATGGAATAGATACAATTTTTCCTACCTCCCTAGCAATTCCTGTGCTAAAATTGTTACAAGAGGCATAAGTTGAGGAAAATGACTTACAGAGAAGGATAAATCAAACCATACACTTCAGCAATCCAGGGAGGAGGTCTACAACAGAAGCTATGTGATTCAAGACAAAATCAAAAGGACCTATGACAGAAGGACTAAAGCAGATGATTTCAAACTAAATGATTTAGTCCTAAAGTGGGATGCAAGGAATGAATACAAAGGCAAGCATGGTAAATTTGGAAGTCTATGGAAAGGTCCCTATAAGATAAAATCCTACAGAGGTAACAATGAATTGTTTTTGGGAAATTTGACTAGAAAAGAACTGTTAGGTGGTCCTGTCAATGCCAGACTGCTCAAAAATTACTTTAAAGAATAGATAAGTTTCCAATCAATTCATTGTAAATACAATTTATTTTTCTATTGCAAGAGTGGGTGGGTGGAGTCAGGAATTAAAGCCTGAAGTGAAGGCCCTGAGCTCCTGACGAATTTTCTGCCAAAAATTACAGAGAATCAATTCAACTGCAGAAAAGGGAAAAAAATCCCAATGGATTGGGCTACTAGTCTATGGTGTTCTTGACACCTCACAGGAAGGATTTCATCCCCATTAGAGCCTATGTTAGGGTCCTACGATTCATAGCATAAAATTTTGATTATCTATAAAGTTTTTTTTATATAGATTGTTGTTGTAAATAATATTCCATCCTATAAATTATTTCCAAAGAAAAGAAAAATAAGGTAATAAAAAGAAAATTATAAAAGAGGATACAAAAATAGAAGAAAAATGTGAAAAAACAAAATCAAATATGAAAAAATAAAAATATGAGAAGAATTAAAAATAAAAAGGATGAAAATACCCCAAAAATAAAATCAGTGTGAAAATCTAAATGCCACTCAAAAATTAGTTTCAATAATACTTTAGAAAGATTTTAAATAATGTGTTGCTAGTTGAAATGCCACATTGCAGTTTCATAAATAGGATTAGAAGCTTAATAACACCACTTAAGCATGATTAAGTTTGATTAATTATAATTAGTATAGATAGGTAAATTTTTTAATCACACAATGTAATCGTGATTAAAATTGAATAAATTAAACCATACTGCTTAAACATGGTTTAATTAGATTAGTGGTTTTATTATATTAATGTTCTAAAAGAAATTTGTATTTAATAGAGTTGACCTGACACACTTCGTCATTTTGTGATAAAGTAAGTGTAGCATCTGACGGTCAGGATTCGACGTGCCCGGATCAACGGCGGGCCATCCACTTCTGAACCCCAGGCCCCTCTGACCATTAACCAAAGGCGGGGTGGGAGGTCCAAAAATCAGTTTACCACTTTGTTACATTGTGAACATTCATACGTTTCGCACACCCCCACCCCCCCCCCCCCCCCCCAAAAAAAAAAAACTGCTTACCACCCCACGTCCGCTGAAAACCACTCTTATCACTCTCGGCTATTAAAAGAGTCCTTGACCCTCACTGCCACATTTTCACCTTATGTCCACTCCCCTATTGCCACATCTCCCCCTCGTGTCCACTCCCCTACTACCACGTCTCACCCTCATGTCCACTCCCCTACTTCCACATCTCCCCCTCGCATCTACTCCCTAATTCCTCCACCAATCATGTCCCACCATCTTAGCTTCCCACTCTAAAGACCATTAAAATACGCGTTCACCATGTGAACGTTATCCCTGTAAACGGATATTTCTTTACCAGTGCACTCCAATAGTGAATTATATAAACCTCGACAACCCTAACCAGTGGTCCCCTTGTGCACTCTAGTTCTAGGACATCGAAAAGGAAACTCCTCATCAAATTCAAAATTTTGTTGCATCTAGTCAGTCGAACAAGAGGTCATGTTGCATCCAGTCAACCTGATTATCCACCATAATCACATAATGGGTACCAAGCTCGAAGTTTCCTGGTAAAATCAATAATTCCCTCCCTTCATCTAAATTATCATGGCCCCTAAAGGAAAATCAAAGAAAGGAGAAGAAAACCCCTTGCTACCTCACAATGTTGACCTACATCACCTACCCCTAGTTGATTAACATTATAAGATCCTTGAAACTTCTTCTAAATATATTTACATGAACTACATAATTGGTTAAATCAAAACCATATGGATTAGAGTGATGAATTAGGGTTGTGGGACTCCTTCCTTCCCCAATTCATGTTTCCCAAAACCCACCATTTTCTAGAGTTTGTAATATGGTGCCATTCAAGGTACACACCTAGCCAAAAATCCATTGTAGCCCATAATGTTGATGTTTTGTTCAGCATTACTACTAAATCAATTAATAAAATGCTTCAAATACCCAATAATGAAGCCCTTACACCATTCTCAGAAGAAGCCCTCATGTATTTGTAAAAAAACCTTACTTTCCCTACTAGATCTAAAATCTTTGAAATTTTCCTACCTGAAGATGCCCAATTACCTAAAAATAATCCTCCATACCCATCCTCCATGTTTCCTAAGATGAAAAAATAAATCATCTCCATAGTTTCCTATCTCTTAGGTTATCAATATGATCAATGGGTAAATGAAATGATTTTGGGTTTCTTGTCAATCTTATCCAAGGACGAAAATCCTTCCATTTTATTTAATTACAATGAATTCCCGGCTAATACTATAAATGATCAACTATTGAAATTTTCTACATATGGTAGTTTGAAAAATGCCTCAGTGTTGTTTTATTTATTCATGTTTTACCAAGCAGACAGATTTAAATTTTCATTACAAAAGTTGATGAGCAAGGAGAAGCACATTCGGTGATTCATTGGACCTCCCTTGTGAGGGAACATACTACTGAGTTCATCTACAATGATTTTATTGACAAATTTATATATACAGTTGCTTTCTTGTTAAACAGTGACATTCAACCAAGGATAGGGCCAGAGATAAAAATATATCTGCACCTTACTGAGAAAACCAAGACCAAGGAATGGTACTTGTACCAGAACTACACAGAACTCAAGGTGTATGGCATTGAATTGCCTCCATATAGGCTGCCAAAATTTGTCCCTGTCAGGATATTTTCATTAGAGTATATAAGACATATGATCAATATGGATGATCTCCATTTTGTGGCAGCAAAGAAGAAATATTTTTTCAAAATGAAAACAGAAATTGGACCATTCATTTGCAATACCAGTTCAGCAAGCAAGGAAGCTGACTTACTCCTAAAATAGATGAATTTTAAGTTCCTTTTTACTTGGTCCTATGACCCTTTTGGTATCATTTCCAAGCTCAGAGTAGAGAATAAAAATACTCCAGATACCCACACTACAAGACCAGAAATATAGAAGCTCATGAATGAAGAGAATTGGGAATAAAACACTCTGCATGAGGTAGAAGAGCATATGCTATCCACAACAACTTCACAAACTCCAGTGCCCCAAGAGAAATAGGGAAAAATAACAAGAAATTATCTCTCTCCTTCAGTTACAAATATTCGGGCAAAGGAATTTCATGTCTACAAGAAAAAGGAGAAAATTGATCTATTAACAGATTTCCTACGGGAAGGGGATCAACAGTCCACTATATTATTGACAGGTAATTGTACTACCAATTTCCCAGGCACTGAGGATATTTTTACAGGATCTCCATCCTCCTCGACCTCTCGAGAGCCATTGAACACATCTCAAACATCAGAATTGATTCATGATCAAGTTGAGCCAAACATTTTTGTTAAATACAAGGATATCAAGAAAATAAATGAGATTCTTAAAGCTTCTACTTATGCACAATTTTGGAAGAAAACAAAAACTTCTCAACATATGCTTCTCTCAGCCTTTGGCAAAGAAAAAGGACAGATGCATGTTTCCTTTCTTCAAGCAGCAACCCCTTTTCCTAAACCAACATATGATTATAAGAAATTTGTCTTCACCTTTTATGTTGATCAAATTCACCCTATTTATAAAATGGATATGCACAAGAAAACAGGAGAGATGTTATATTCAACATTAAAAATTACTGCCATGACAAATTCAAAGTTGCATATTTTATTAATAATATAGTCTGAGCTCAAGCTTGAAAATATCTCCTCCTTAGCTAAATAAATAAATATAAAATATTTAGAGGATTTAGTAATAAATTTGGGATATGATCCCAAAGATGTAAAGGCAATTGAAGAATTTGTAAAAAGAAAATAGATATACATTGCATCACTCTAAAATCAACTGAAGCTTCCATCAATAGAAGATCCTCAAACCAAGGAAGTTGGGCATTCAGAACAATAGAAAGAAGATATTTTCAAAATAATTATTGAACAAAATTCTCAGATCTGGCAAATGGAAGTTGAGATAGAAAAACTATTAAAGGAAAAGGAACAATATTATCAACTGGTAGATTTCCCATTAATAGTATTTCCTATTGCAGGAACTGTTCCAATTATAGGTACAATAGAGGCATCTACTTTGGCAGCAATTACAGCAGGGACATAGTCTAAATATGCATCAAAAGATTTGGTCAAAGCCATGGTGACCTATCCATTAAAGGACATGAAATTGAGAGATTGGAGGCCCAACTCAAAACTTTGTAGGAATATAAATTAGGATTATATAATTCATATATAGCATAACTGGAAAAATCTCACAGGTTAACACAAAGAATTGATCAACTAGAGGATAAGTCTACAATGGCTCAAACATTAGCACAAGCCAAGGAAAATATATGGGTTGAAATTAATGAATTTTTTATAGAGATTTGGCCTTAAATAGAGATAATTTTTGAAAAAGAAGAACTAGTATAAAGGTTAAAGAATTAGTTGAGCAAGCAAAAAATAGTTTAGGACAGATGTCAGGAGAGGAAAATAAATTAATAAAGGTCATAAATTCAAAAGCTAAGGATGAGTTGCAAGAATTTGCGATCACAGACAGGACTGAAACTATTATTGAGGTTAGGAGGGTAACCACAAAGAAAAAATTGATGTTTCAGTTATAAATTAAGTTCCATAACATGGAGTTCAGTATTCAGAAATTCCATAAAAAAATTAATGTTTTAGATTCAAAGGGACTATGGGAGCTGAAAGGAATTGAAGTTAAATTAATAGAGTTGACATATTATCAGCAGAAGTTGTACACAATATCCAAAGATAAATCAATTTTTTTTCTATCAAATTTAGAATTATAGGAAACACCCTTTTGGAGGCTTTGGAGTTTGACTTTCCATCAGATCTGGCATGAAACATCTGTTTTTTTTCAAGACAACTTTTGAAAAATATACCGATGTAGATGAAAACTATATAAAGTTGGTCAAACTTCCCATCCCAAGCAAAGATCGATGGGATAAAATACGTCAGGTTCTGGAGTAAAAAAGTAGTTTTGAGTCAGCAACATAGCAGCATCTTCTCAGGCCAAGTCATCAACAACAGCCCTGAAAAATAGTGTCAACAGTTTCAACAATTTTGGACCTCCTACATTTTTGTTCTATTTTTGTAAAAAAAAAATTTAGAAATTTGTAATAAATATTGATATTTTAAATAAAGATATTTTTCTTAGAATTAGTATAAATACTTCATAATTTGAAGTAATATGGGTTGAGACTTGTATGAAGAAATGGAATTATCATGTAACTATGTTCACTGAACCAAAGGTGAAAATTTTTAGTAAATACAAAAATTTGTTCCAGGATACATATGGCAGATAAATTGGTGATGTTTTTCTTGATGTCAAATTATTGTTTCACTGTTATTTCATGTATTTTTCCTATCTGTGTTGTTTTAAAGAAAATTATGTTGAAATTTTTTAATTACACTCAAATCTGTATTATAAACAACATTTGTGTTTTCAACTAAATTTAAATATAGAATTAATTTCAAAATTCTCTATGTTTAATGGAAATCTAAATCTTTTCTTCTAATCCACTCCACGCAGACTTTAAAAGATCCAATTTTCTACCTACCTTTCCCTACTGCACTTCATCTGTTATTTCTGAAATTGATCTACTTAAGCTTTTGGACTCCATTTCCCAACGGTCTTATATTCAAATTTTCAACGAATCAATTAAAAAATAAACCTTAGAACTTAATAACTATCCTATTATTTTAGACAAAACAAATCTGAAACTGAAAGAGAGATCACTCTCTGAAGCTGGAAGGGCTATATCCTAGCTTCCAAAGTGGTTTTGTGGTTACCTATGGGTTTCTTTCACAAGCTTAAGAAATTACGAGTGATAAAAACCCCAAAAAACGTCATTTGATGCCTCAAAACGCTCCTAGAAGGTTTTAAATCCTGTTTTTCAAAACTGGGTCCTGTCAGTAAAAATGGTCCCATGAGTTGATTCCTCCACTTTTTCCACTCCAAATGCATCGATATGGACGAAAAAAAATATAATGATCCAATCTGGATTAGTATTTGGATTTTCTTTTAATAATTATAGGAATTGGTAATTGGATTGATTTCATACTCGCATGACATGAGTTTGATTTCGACTACTACCACTATAACCTCTAGGTGTATATGTACACTGCTTTTGGGGACAGAAGTTAATCAAGAGATTTTTTACCTTTAATTTCAAACTTTATATAACAATGCAATCGCCAATTGGGTTACCTCCCAGGGCTATGAAATTGATTATTTATGTAAGAGTAAGTTTGAATATTTGATAAGTTAATTACTTATATAAATTTAAGAAGTTGAGATTTGAAGTTTATATAGTGTTTGTTTTAAATAATAAAACTGAATTAATGAAAGTTTGGTTTAACAATAAGTAATGAGGTGATCAAGCTTTTATTAATTTGGAAATGAAGTCAAGACATTTTTTTTGTTAGGTATGGTTTCATAAGTATAGCCATAAGTAAATAGAATATGTATGTCTATGCGAGGTAGATATGGATAGGGTTATATCCTAGCTACCCATGTAGGTTGATTGCCATAAATTCTTGGTGGGACATCCCTTGATGACTAGCCTTCCCCTTTTAGATGAACTCATCAGGTCTTTTGAAATTTAGGCAATAGTGGTTTCATCATCCTCATCTAGTGCTTCTTATGTTTTAGATTCTCCTTTAATGATGACCTCTTCTGATTTACAGTTAGATTCTCCTCCCATGGTACACCTAGATCTCACATGAAGGCTTTCTTGATCAATTAATGAAAACTATCATGGATTCTGGGGGGGAATTCAACTCTATTCCTCCTAATGGCAACTTAGGAAAACAATATTCAATGACATTATGAAGAAAATTTCATGTTCCTATTCCTTAAATAGAGGATTTGGTGCTAAATAACCCCCTCAGAAAAGATGTTGTATAACATGTGGCCTTTCATAGAACCAATCGACTTTTATGTCACTTCAATGGGCTCTAGCATTGTCCAGTGGATCTGCATAGATGGATTTAAAACTTTTGGAAACATAAGATAGATTATGAGTATTTTATTTATCCATATGCAAAGGAATTCTTCATTTTTTAGTTGAATTTGGAAAAAGACAAGGATCTTATTTTGAACTTGGGAATCTAGTTTATGTATGAAATCCTAGCCCCATGTGTAATCCAATGACATATTCTCTATCCTTAGCCTTAGTTTGGGTTATGCTTCCAAATTTTCTTCTACAATTTTTGGGATCGACCTTTCTTCAAGCTATTGGAAAATTCCTCAAAATATTTTATTATAGTAATAGTAAAACATAAAATCTCAACCTCATGACATACGCTAAAGTATGTGTGGAAATGGACTTCAACAAAATGTTTCCAAAAAAAATAATATTTATAGGTGAAAATTATTCCTAGATTCAAAAGTTGAATTATGAACATGTATCTTTTTATTGTAGAGTATATCTTCAAGCAAGGAATTTAGTAGTGCATTGTGCAAATGGGCCCGAGAAATTAGGAAGCATCAACATAAATCGACCTAGTGGGTTGGAAATAAGGAAGAACATTATTTATTAGCAAGGAAAATCCATTGGACTTGGACCCATCCATGGAAGAGGCAAAAGTGGACTCGGAGGAAATTAGGAATACACTATCAAAATAATACCTACCATTACAGTAGGGTTTAGCACCCCAAGGTTCAATGGATAAGGAATATAATTATCATTTTTCTTTGGATCATGAAATAGAGCTCCATGTTAGCCCTTGAATTAAGGCAACCTAGGAATATTAAGCTAAAGAGGATGAGATACTAGAATATTTAGAAATATTGAATCAAGAAAAATGTGGACTAGAAGGAAAATTGGGGACTTCATCAAATGAAAAGAAAGCTTGAACAACAATAGTAAAGAAAAAAGTATCTGTCATTAGCACATACAATGGTGACAAGAAGTTGATTATATGATTCAATTTAGCCAAGTCTAGTTTGTAATTTTTGTGATGTTAGTAATTTGTTAAAATCTATTCATGTAAGCAATTCTAGAATGTATTTTTACTGGAAATATGTAATTCTCATATTCAATAAATAAGGAGCTAGCCATTTTGGTTGAAAACTAAGACTTACAATTTTGTAATTAGATATCAACTTTGGCTAGGACCCCTTTTATAATATGATTTTTTCTATTTTAATTGTTTTAAAAAAATGTGGAGATAAAATCAAGCACAAATCTTAAATAATTTTGACAACATAATTACACCCTACATAAAATGATAATATAGTACAAAAATTATATATATGTGTGTGTGTGTGTGTACACACACACACACACACACATATATATATGTTAGGAAAAATACTGATAGGGGGGCGTGAAGCAGTATTTTAATACTCATTTAACCTTTCAATTTCTTATTCATATTTCTTTACGCAAATTTAATGAAGTACACCAGCATATGTACATAACTGTGATGAAGACAAGTAGTGTATATCTACTTAACTAACTTTTCAATTAATTCATCATTTGTTTAGCTTGAAACAATGCATCAGTACTTATTTTGAAATTAATTAAACAGTAACCATGAGTAGTAAGAACATAATAAACTATCACACATAAGAAACACATCAACACACATGAACACTAGGATTTTTTAGTGGAAACCCAATGTGGGAGAAAACTATTATTGTTTTCATCTCTCACATCTTCTTTATTATAAAGAAAAACTTCTTACAATTTTGTACTGGAACATACTCATACCATTATGCAGGAACCCACCTGCCGAAAGCTACAACCTTCTCTCGTTCTCCATCACCCACTGGAAGGGAGCTCTAACCCCCTGATATCGTTTACCAACACCCACTAGAAGGGAGATCCTACCCCCTGATATGATTTACCAACTACCACTATAAGGAAACTTTTAATCCCTCACTGAAGGCTCCAACCCTCAGCACCTATGTGGACCATGTTTCATAATATTTCATATTGGATCCACTTGACCCAAAACATCAAAACTTGCAAGCCACTTTTCATCATATTTTTAGATCGGGCCCACTACCATAATTTAATCCCAATACCAAATAACCATATTGAAACTGAACACTATATCAAATCATTGAACCAACTGAATCATCAAATCATTGAATAAACCAATTATCGAATCTCAAACAATCAAAGCAACTAGATAAACTCATATTATTGTATACATTTAATCAAAATATTATGCCACATATTGTTCACCACAGAAACCAGATCTTGTCACTTCAAACCCTGATTAATCACATGTCATAATATATACGTTATTGTTATTAAGAATACCGGCATATATATGCACTTTCCCTCAAGAATATATCCGTACAAATCTAAAAAGATTGATATTTGAATCTGAATCATTTTCATACTGAAGTATTCATTGAAACACCTACTGACGCCGTAACAGATCTTTGAACCACTTACAGATCATCACATAGCAACATCATTACTATTCAAGACTTCATTACACAATTAGTTCAACCCAACCAATATTGTCAAGCACATATTATCATGGAATTCTTGATCAACATACAACAACAAACATATCAAAACTGATCAGACATCATTAACACCTCATACAAAAAAACTTTAGCATGTGTACGTGACTCTTATGAATAACTTCAACGTATCTATGCACCTTTCATACTTAACACCCACGTACAAATCTGTCCATACTATAGAATCTATACATGACTACACAGAAGCAGATCCACGTATGTGCGCGATCTTTCTGAAGAAAACTTGCATATAGATATGCAATTACTGAGTCATACCTTTGTTGCACAACACAGCATCTGTTGAACCCAAATCTCGACATACACTGTAACATACACACACCATATCATCATCATCATTACAAATATTATCAAACCATAAATAGATTATTCAATCTGTAGTCATTTCATATCTATTAGATCTGATCGATCTCCATGCTCTTGGTGCACAATTATTTCAAATCAAATCATTCATCAATAACCCATTACTCTCACACCAAAAAAATTGATCTCCATCTCCTTATGTAGCTTAGGCCTTAGCCAATACCTTGGGCCAAACCCTTAATAGTGTCCATGGTATTCTTTGACGGGATCAAATATATGTTTTCGCGCTCATTACTATCGGCCACTACCATGGTAAAGACCCCTGGTATTGAGAATACCATTGCACAGAAATTTTACGCAATTTTTCTTCACCATACCTGCGTATGTATGTGGCCTTTGTTCATGGGATCCGCCCATACTTTCCTGGACTTTATCTTTATCATTCCTCTATCTCTGAACTAATATTCCTTAGTTCAATATATTTGTCACATTTGTATTGGTTTGTATTCTTATCCTTCTACCATCATGTTGACATATTTATCAAGTAGGTTTCCATCAAGGACAACACATTAGTAATAATTCCAATAATATCCCCCTTTGGACATCATGGCAACCACTTTGATGTTTGGTTACCACCATATGTAGATTCATGTAAACACATATATAGACATACCAAAATTCTCTCCAAGAATTATTTCTCAAACACCAAGCTACTCTCTTCTTCAAACACAAAGCTACTCTCCCCCTTTGACATCAAAGGAAAAGGGCTACCCAATGTTGAATGAAGGCTTCTCTCCCCCTGTGTAGAGAGAATCCATGTAGGGATGATCTATTGAATATGAACATTATATACTCATCATGATCCCCTTGAGCATATGCAGAATCTTCTGGAATATATTCAATGAAGTACATGACTCTATGACTCAACCAAATATTACCTTTCTTATCACCAAGGACTCATGCTTACATCAATCACCCAACATAGTGGGGTTACATATTTGACTTAAAATTATATCAAGTTCCCATAATACATAAGTGAATTGAACCCAACAGTCCAAACATGACGAAATATTACAATTATTACATCATAGGTCCTTACATGACCTTTACATAAAGAGACAAATATGACATTTATAACCAAGACCAAAGACCTCAATAGTGAGGTAGCAAGACCAATATAGTCTTCAGCAACCACCATATACCATATAGGATCTATATCATAAGCATGTGACAACATCACCATGAAAATCATCATGAAGATATGTAGTTCCAATTTCATCATCCTATGACCAAGTATGTAGCATCAACAACATAAGAATTTTAAATTGATTCCCTTGACCTTATCAAGTTAAAATTTATCTTTCCCTCTGTAGGAAGACCCTCAAATCAAATACATATAAAATAAAATATCTTTTCATGCATCAACAACATACATGAGAACTGACATACCATCATAAAGTAATATAGGGAAATGCAACATAATTCTTTAACATCATCAATATGTGACTAAATATGCCATGTTTCCAAGCATCATCATGTAGATGTAGCAGTAGTATGTCAATAACCATGTCTTCATGAAACCTGCAACAACATAATTCTCTTGGGCCATTATCTTCATGTAAGAGTAATTATCACACCAAAATCACTTTACCAATACGCAACTCAAGTAATCATCCATAAGATCCCTGTCTACAATTTACTGATATAGCATGACATAGAGATAACATATGCATAAACTCATCATCATCAACCAATCATAGCAAGATATTGTACAATCAAGCTCTATTAGAAACCCATCTCCTTGATCTCATATTAACAATATCAACATGCTCTTTCCACACATAAGAAGAGAAACAATCCTCAAGCAACATATCATATTTACAATTAATATATTCTTCTATCATCAAAAATCTGATCAGTAGAAACATAACAACATCATCCATAATTTCACTATAAGAAACCCATGCATCAGTGACATAGTGACAACAACATAGTATGATCAACTCACTAAGTTTTACCAATACCTCAACAACATATGTGTCTTTATCAACATCACCAATATACTAATCATGAACCTCATTATGCAACAAGGAATGCTAAAGAAATCATAATGCCAACAATGCACTATTAGAAGCATAAAAAATGCCCCCCTAGACATGTGCTAATTTTTTATTGTCAAATATGATCACATCAACTCATCCATCATTAAAGTCATCAATTCAACTTCATCAATCATTAAATCCATCAAAGCATCAATTGCAACAAATCATAAACCATCATAAGCCAATATTACTTCTAAGTAGCATACGAGCATTTGCATATTGTAACCAACCAATGTCAAAACAAGAAATACAACTAATAACTAACTGAAGCATATTATATCATTTCCCTGAGTTTTTCCTATTGTTTCTTCATCATAGAGAAGCATATGCGACTGTCTATATTAGAACGTGTTATCTACATGATTTTCCTTCATAGTATCTACGTACAAAAAGTAAAATGATGATTTTTCATAGTAGCATATCCTCCTGAGCATGTATTGTATGTTCTTATTTCATTGTTACTACATCAAATGCATTGTTAGTAATATGAGCAACATGAATATCAAAAAAATTAAGATAAAATATGTATTTCTCCCCTTGAGATCATGCACCACTAATCCTGAGGACCTGATAATCATATTATACTCTCATGAGGTCATGTACCTCACATCACTTCTGCAATCACTGTGAGAAGTAAGATTTAAGGAATAATGGACTACAATGGAAACCATCTTCTTTTACTATGAATATGAAGAAGAGGAACTATCATGTTGGGAGAAATACTAAGAGGGGGGGTGAATCATTATTTAGAGCTTACTGATAATTTCAACTTTTTCTTTACTAAATTCCATACGCGGCTTTGATGAACCCAACTCGTGTATACACGTGCATATACCAAAAGAAACTTGCGTATACTGACATAATTTTATTGTTAGAAAAAATTTTCAGAAACAATAGTTAACTCAGATTATTAGTCATGCATCTGTTAGTTCAGTAGTAAATATGTGCAGTAACAGTAGAATAAATCATCACACAAAAGCAACACACATGAACACCAATATTTAAGGTGGAAACCCAATTTGGGAGAAAACCACTGCTGATGTCATCTCTATCTTCAATATATAGAAAAATACTTACAATATTGTACTGATGTATACTCATATTAGTACGCAGGCATCTACCTGCAGAAGGCTACAACCTTCTCTCGTTTTCCAGCTGAAACTGGAAGGGAGCTACAACCCCCTCATCTCGTTTACCAGCCACTACTAGAAGGGAGCTTTAACCCCCTGATCAGAACACCAGTTTCTACTGGCAGGAAGCTTCTACTTCCCTCAGAATCACTGCAGACCACATTTCATCAATTTTCATACTATATCACATAGCTTCAACACAACCCTTCATAAATATCAACAACAATAAACTTCACCCAATATATCAAACCGAACAGTGAGATCACTGTAATCAGAAAACTGTAACAACCAGATTTCAGAATCAGCATGCAGAATCAAATTCAACCCTGAACATTCATTATCTCAAAAAGCATATGCTACTTTACTTCATTGAACCTGCGTGTATACGCACTTTCCTTAACACCCACCTGTGTATAGACCTGTGAGCACTGTTTTTCAGAATATGATCAGTCTGGAATCCAGATCTGAGGTTTTCAGTCTGATATCTTTTCAGAATTGTAGAACCCTTGATCAGTCAGTCATCATAACACATATTTACTCACGCTTTGATCAGATTTGTACATAATCAACTTAGTATCATATACAACAATCAAGCAACCTAGATCTACATGAAGACTTCATTGACAAACAATAGAAAAGTAGCAGCAATAACAGAAAATATCTGCAATAAACTTCAGAAAACCCTAACTTCCATATGCACCTTTTCTAAGGCAAAGCCGCATATATACGCACTTTTACTGAGACGAAATAGCATATAGATCTGTAAATATTAATTCTACAGAATGTTTTCATATCTATAGAACTTACCCAATTTCCTCACTCCATTTCAGCAAACATGCGCTAGGTCTCAGATCTAATCATCTCTTCAATGGATCATGCAAGAACATAGTCATTTTAGGTCTAGAGATCTTGATCCATCAATCTATTGAAGGGTGCTTCAAAAATTCAGATTTATCAATAAAATAGAGTTCATCCTATGCAGATATACTTCATAGAGAAGTATTTAGTAATAGCCCTTACACATGCACATCTTTGCATTATGATCTTCTTCTCCTTATATAGATTTAGACTTTAACAATACCATGATCCAAAAACCACACAGCTGCCGAAGGTATTCTTGGACGAAATCAATTAGACAGCATGGCGCTCAATCCTGTGGGGTAATACCATGGTAATGCCCCCTGGTATTATCCTTTTGGAGCGCAAAGGGCATACGCGACTTGGATCGTTCTTATCCGTGTGTATACACAACTTGGCCTGAATAAACCCACATTTAGAATCTCCAATATGAATATTACCAAATCTTCTGCTAGACCATACACATTTCTTCTAATGGACTCCTGAGTTTCAACTGAATACATATACTCCATCTTTTACCAGAGAGGTTCCATCAAGGACAAAATATTAAGACATAGGAATCATATTTCCAACAATCTCCCCCTTTGGACCTGATGGCAACCATGATAGTGTTTGATCACCACAACAGATAGATACATAACCATTATTTAAACACTTCGAAAACCCAAAATCCTCTCCCCCTTTTACATCAAGAGAAAAGGGCACTATTTTGACCATGCTCCCCCTGAGTGCATGTTGAATCTTTAGATATTTTCAACGAATTATATGACTCTATATCTCAACCAAGTATGACTTTTCATATCACCAAGGACTCATACTTACATCAATGATCTAACCAAGTGGAATTACATATTTGACTCAACTACTCAACCAAGTGGGTTTACAAAATAGAACAAGTCCTTTCATGAATGAATAGAACAAATTACATCATGAGTGTCAACATCTTTTTTCCATCAAATTACAGAAATGATAAGTCATTAACAGGACCAAAAGATCTCAAGAGGGAGATCATATATCATAAACCAATCAAAATGCCAACAATGCATCCTTTTCAGCAAAACAGGTGCTCCCCCTAAGCTGATGCATCATGAACACCTTCAACAACCAATTCAAAAAAGCATCTTCATCAGAGAGTGATATAGAAATATGAATACTGGAACAACAAAAAATACTACCCAACAATACCATAACTATTCTGAGCGTTGACCCAAAGAATTTCTATCAGCAAAACCCATATGCGGTTCTATGCACAGAAACTCACGTATATACGCGATTAGTCTTTATGAAACCATCGTATCCAACTTAAACTTATGAAATTAAGAAGATTTGATCAGAGAGGCAGAGACAAATCCCAGATTTTTTCTGAGATATTCTAATGTTTCCCTGGGAAGAGGTTTAGTGAATATATCAACAACTTGTTCTTTGGAGGGAACATACTCCAATTTAACCTTTTGTTCAAGTACTTGTTCAGGTAGGAAGTGATACTTTATAGGAATGTGCTTAGTCTTGTAATTCATAATAGGATTCTTTGAGATACTAATAGCACTTGTATTATCACATAAAATGGAGATGGGAGGTGAAAATTTGATTTGAATGTCTTGTAGAGTCTGCATCATCCAAAGAAGTTGTGTGCAACAACATACGACAACCACATATTCTACTTCTGTTGTAGATAAGGCAATAGAACTTTGTTTCTTACTGAACCAAGATACTAATCGAGGCCCCATATAGAATGCACCACCACTAGTGATTTTTCGATCATCAACATTTCCAACCCAATCTGCATATGTGTAAGCATGAAAAGAGAGATCAACATTATTTGGATACCATAGACCAAAGTCTTGAGTCCCTTGTAGATATTTGAATATTCTTTTTACAGCCCAAAGATGTGACTCTTTCGGATTAGCTTGGAATCATCCAGCAATCCCAACTGCACGCATGATGTCTGGTCTTGTTCCAGTTAGATACAACAAACTTCCAATCATGGATCTATATTCTGGTTGATTCACCACGAGAGAATCATCATGAAAACTAATATTACATCTAGTTACCATTGGCATACTCACAGGTTTGTAGTCTTCCATCCCATACTTCTTCAGAATTTGCTTAAGATATTTTGCTTATGATAAAAATATACCATATGTTTCTTGTTGCACTTGTAAGCCAAGAAAAAATGTTAGTTCTCCAAGTAAAGACATTTCAAATTCTTGTTGCATAACAGAAGAAAATTTCTGACTCATGGACTCTTCATTGCTTCCAAAAATGATGTCATCAACATATACAACTGCAATCAAAAATTTATCATTCTCAATTTTTGTGTATAAGTTACTATCAGCAAATCCCTTTGTAAAACCTTGTTGATAAAGATATTTGTCGAGACGATAGTACCATGCCCGAGGAGCTTGTTTGAGACCATATAAAGCATTTTTAAGTTTATAAACAATTTTTTCATCATTTCCTAGAATGAATCCTTGTAGTTGTTCTATATAAACTTCTTCTTCTAGATCACCATTGAGGAAATCATATTTAACATCCATTTGATAAACTTTGAATTGTTGAAAACTTGAAAAAGAAATAAACATTCTTATGGCTTCAAGTCTAGCTTTGTTTATTATAACATTTCCATTCTCATTTAACTTGTTTTTGAATATCCATTTTGTTCCAATAACACTTTTATCATGAGGTCTTGGAACCAATTCCCAAGTGTGATTCTTTTCAATATGATCGAGTTCTTCATTCATGGCTTGAATCCAACATTCATCTTTACTAGCTTGATTGAAATTTTGTGGTTCAATAGTGGATAGAAATGCCAGATAGCTAGGATATCCTACAAGAGCTCTTCTTGTTTGGACACCTGATCCCTTTTCTCTTAGAATTTGAGATTATGGATGATTATTTTGAACATACCTGGATGGAGCCTTTTCAGATAGATCTTCTTCTGGTGCTTCATTGGGTTCACCTTCTATATTGTTGCTATTTGATGCAGGAAGATATACATCATCATCATATTCATTTGTTGTTGGTATTTCCCTTTTTGGAGTTGAGAGAGACTCATCAATTACAACATCAATGCATTCAACAATCTTCCGAAGTCTTTTATTGTAACATTTATATGCTTTGCTTCTAGACTATTAACCAAGAAATATTCCTTCATCTGCTCTAGGTTCAAACTTACCAATTTTTTCATCGTTGTTCTTAATAAACCATTTGCTTCCGAAAACTCTAAAATGCTTTACGGTGGGAATAATTCCATACCAGATTTCATAAGGAGTTTTATCATTGTTCACCTGAACATGAGCCTTGTTTATAATATTTACCATAGTATGTGTTGCTTCTCCCAAAAAGGTATCAGGAGTTCCAGATTCATCAAGCATAGCCTGAGCCATTTGTTGAACTATTCTATTCATCCTTTCTTCCACGCCATTTTGTTGTGTGGTTCCAGCTACAGAAAACTGTCTTTTTATGCCATGATGTTCACAAAATCAAACAATTCATTTGATATATATTCTCCTCCTCGATCTGATCTAAGACATTTGATTTTTAGATCTAATTCATTTTCAACCAAAGCTTTTAAGATCTTAAATTTTTCAAATTCTTCATCTTTATGTTTCAGTAAACTGATCCAACACATTCTAGAGAAGTCATCAATAAATAAAATATAGTATTATTCTCCACGAGGCGAATTTTTCCTTACAGGACCACATATATCAGTATATATAAGTTCAAGAGGCTTATTTGCTGATTCTTCTTTAGCATTGAATTGCACCCTTGTTTGCTTACCAAATTGGCATGATTTGCATATGGTACTTTCAAGTAGAGTGATGCTGAGAAGATCATGAACAACTTTGAGTCTACTGGATTTTCTTATTTGAGAGAAGCTCAAATGTCCCAAACTTCTGTGCCATAACAAATTTTCTGAATATTTACCCAAGTAGCATTGTTCTTGGCCACCTTTCAATACATACAGATTGCTTGGTGTTCTAGTTCCTTTTATGACTGTTTTTCCTATGTCAAGTTCATGTACTACACATTCTTTTGAAATAAAGACAACTTCATTTCCTTGATCACACATTTGACTCACACTTAACAGGTTGTGCTTTAATCCATCCACAAACATAACATTGTTATCTTTCACCTTTTCTTTTAGAAAAACATAACCTTTTCCTTTAATGACTGCAGGAGAGTCATTTCCAAAAGTAACATTCTTTTCTTTCTCTAGAGAATTGTATGAAAGGAGTTTATTTCTATCACATGCCATTTGTTTTGAGCATCCATTATCAATGTACCATTGATTTTCTTCCCCTTCTGCAAATTACGCTATGCCACAACTTTCAACCTGTAAGTCCTTCTTTTTTCCAAACCTTGGAATTTGAAGGTATATTCATTTTGGCTGAAGTTTTCTCCTGCATTTAGATTCTTCATGACCAAAGTTATTGCAATAAGCACATTCAATTTCATTTTGAAGAAGAGAAAATTTATTATAAGTATTCTTCCTTATTCCAGTCTCATTTCTTTGCTTTCTTGCTTCTATGGTCATGATGGTTTTGTATGCAACACATTGAGCAGCCTTATGACCAAAATTATGACATGAGAAACATTCTCCATTAAAGAAGAAATTTATGTGATCATGAAACCTTCTATTTATATTACTTGCAGATTGATATTTCTGTTATTGTTCTTCCTTGTATTAAAGTGGTCATGCTTCACCTGTGTAGTTTCTTTTTTCTTTTGTTGAGAGAAAAAATGTTGTAGGCTGGCTTTTGATGCATTTAGATAGCTTGATGCTGAAGACTGAGATGATTCTCCATTATATCCAAGACCTGTATTTATAAGAGGAGAAAGTTGTACCTTGGTAATTTCATCTAAGGTTTCAGATCCTTTAGCAAATCTAAGATTTAAAGTTTTCACTTTCTCAATTTCCTTTCTTAGACTTACTATTTCACATTCTAATTTCTCATTGTGCTTCTCTTTTTCCATAAGCTGATTTTTTAGAGTATCTATGGAAATCTTGTTTTCTTCCAAACATATTTTGAGATGATTTATTTCTTCAAGAAAATCATTTTCTTCTAAAGCATCCATAAAATTATCACTAGAGTCATTTTCAAAAGCCATGAGTAGTCTAATATCTTGATCAGATTCTACTTCTTCACTATTTGACAGACCATCACTATCTTCATGAGTATAATAGCGTTTTCTATTGATAAATAGTTTCTTATTTCCTTTAGCCACTTCCTTTCCCTTTTCATGACAATCTTTATGGGGACATTTAGTAGCATAATGACCAACTCTTCCACAAGAAAAACACTTAAAATGAAGCTTACCTCTTAACCTTCCAATGCCAAGTTGTAACTTCTTTAGAAAATTTATCTCATCTTCTTCTAAAACATTCCCTGATCCTTCTTGTTCTTCTACCTCCTTTCCTTTTAGAGCAGCTCTGAAAACAACTTCTTTGACTTCAGATGGACCTCCTTTCCTCATTTCACAAGCAGTCAGAATCCCATGAAGTTGAACAACAGTAAGAGTTTGTAGATCCTGCTTCTCTTCAATAGCAGACACTTTTGACTCAAATTTGGGTGTTAGAGATCTTAAAACCTTTTTTACCAGAGTAGTGTCAGATATAGTTTCACCCAGACTTCTCATACGATTTACAATATCATCTAGACATAAAAAGAAACTGGCAATGCTTTCCTCATTATGCATTCTGAGTTTTTCATATTAAATTCTGAGAGTTTGGAGTTTAGCACTTTTTACCTTGGCATCACCTTCATAGCTTAGAATGATTTTGTCCCATATCTCCTTTGTTGTATTCAAATGCATGACTTTGACAAATTCTAATTCAGTAAAAATTCCTAATAGTGCATTGACTGCCTTTACATTGGTTTCATAGTTCTTTCTTGCGGCTGCATCTGTAGGAACTGAAGTTGGATATTGATAACCTTTTTCAACTATAGCCCATACATCTGCTCCAAGAGACTGAAGATAGGATCTTGTCCTTGTCTTCCAGAAGATTAATTTGTTTCCATTGATGAGGGGAGGCCTGATATATGTTGTCCCATATTGATTGCTCATCTTGTCTAATCTTCCTTCTATCGATTGAGCTTCTTCAGAAGGACTTGCTCTAATACCAATTGTTGGGAAAAATACTGAAAGGGAGGGGGGGTGAATCAGTATTTAGAGCTTACTGATAATTTTAATTTTTTCTTTACTGAGTTCCATACATGTCTTTGATGAACCCAACTCACGTATACACGCGCATATACCAAAGAAACTTGCGTATACTGATATAATTTTATTGTTAGAAAAAAATTTCAGAAACAATCTTTAACTCAGCTTATCAATCATGCATATGTTAGTTAAGCAGTAAATATGTGCAGTAATAATAGAATAAATCATCACACAAAATCAACACTCGTGAACACCAAGATTTAAGGTGGAAACCCAATTTGGGAGAAAACCAACGCTGCTATCAGAAAACCACCGCTGATGTCATCTCTATCTTCAATATTTATTATATGGAAAACTGCTTACAATATTGTACTGATGCAAACTCATATCAGTACACAGGCATCTACCTGTATAAGGTTGCAACCTTCTCTCATTTTCTAGCTACAAATAGAAGGGAGCTACAACCCCTTGATCTCGTTTACCAGCCACTACTGGAAGGAAGCTTCAACCCCCTGATCAGAATACCAGCTTCTACTGGCAGGAAGCTTCTACTTCCCTCAGAATCACTACAGACCATGTTTCATCAATTTTCATACTGGATCACACAGCTTCAACACAACCCTTCATAAATATCAACAACAATAAACTTCACCCAATATATCAAACCGAACAGTGAGATCACTGTAATCAGAACATTGTAACAACCAGTTTTCAGAATCAAATTCAACCCTGAACATTTATTATCTCAAAAATCATACGCTATTGTGCTTCACTGAACGCGCGTGTATACGCGCTTTCCTTTACACCAACCTGCATATAGATCTATGAATACTGTTTTTCAGAATATGATCTGTCTCAGATCTAAATCTAAGGTTGTCAGTCAGATATCTTTTCAAAATTGCAGAACCCTTGATCAGTCAGTCATCATAACACATATTTACTCACTATTTGATCAGATTTGTACATAATCAACTTAGCAACATATACAGCAATCAAGCAACCTAGATCTACATGAAGACTTCATTGATATACAGTAGAAAAGTAGCAGTAATAACAAAAAACCTCTATAATAAACTTAAGAAAACCCTAACTTCCATAAGCACCTTTTCTGAGGCAAAGTTGCGTATATACGCGCTTTTACTGAGACGAACTAGTGTATAGATATGTAAATATTAATTCTGCAAAATGTTTTTAGATCTATAGGACTTACCCAGATTTCTTCACTCCATTTCAACAAACATGTGCTAGGTCTCAGATCTAATCATCTCTTCAATAGATCATGCAATAACATAGTCATTTCAGGTATATAGATCTTGATCCATCAATATATCCAAGGGTGCATCATAAATTCAGATTTATCAATAAAACAGAGTTCATCCTATGCAAATATACTTCGGAGAGAAGTATTTAGTAATAACCCTTACACATGCACACCTTTGCATTATGATCTTCTTCTCCTTATATAGATTTAGCCTTTACCAATACCATGAGTCAAAAACCACACAATTCCTGATGGTACTCTTGGACGAAATCAATTAGACAACATGGCTCTCAATCCTATGGGCTAATACCATGGTAATGTCCCCTGGTATTATCTTTTTGGAGCGCAAAAGGGATACGTGACTTGGATCGTTTTTATCCACGTGTATATGTGACTTGGCTTGAATAAACCCACGCATAGAATCTTCAATACATATATTACCAAATATTCTACTGGACCATACCCATTTCTTCTGATGGAATCCTATGCTTCAACTGAAGACATATACTCCATCTTTTACTAGAGAGTTTCCATCAAGGACAACATATTAAGACATATGAATCATATTGTCAACATATCATCCTCATACCTGCGAGAATTCATTTCTTTAAACATGTATAAATTGTTTGGATTTCTATATCCTCTTGATATGACCCTTCTAGTTTCTTCATCTATAACCTTGCATTTGGTTGATGTAAACACAATGACATTTACTTTATCTTCCATTTGAACTACACTTAGAATATTCTACTCTATCCCTTGAATTAATAAAGTATCAACTACTCTTCTATGTTTATTAATTATGGCTCTACCTTTTCTCGGGACTTTTGCTGGAGAATTATTTCCAAGAATAAACTTACCATCTTGGTTTTTCCTGAGAGAACCCATCTTACTCTTATCTCTATTCATGTAATGAGAACATCCACTATCTATGTACCATTCATCTTCACATTCAAACGAATAGAGAGTAATACCACACGTTATTTGTTCTTTTGTTTTCTACTTATTATGAGGAATGTTTGTGGATACATCTTCTTTAAGCCTTTAGAAATCAATACTCTTATCTAATTGCTTGTCATGTTGTTTGTGGTGATTCATTGATTTGTTCTTACATTATTTTTCTACATTCCCAACCTTGTTACAAGAATAACATCTTATATGACCAAAAAAAGGATCATAAGAACAATAATATATAAGTTTCATATTCCTTCTATTGCAATCAATAGCTTTGTGACCAAATATGTTTCAAGTAAAACAATATCCCTTGAAGAAACTTGAGTACCTGGGAGTTGATGTAATTCTTGTGAGATGATTCCTTTCTTGAAACAATATGCTTCTACAATTGGTTGCAACATGTTCATCGTTATTACATATAAAGCATTCAACATTATTGATCAGAGGAGAGGATTGATTATCACTTCCAAAGTTAGGAGCAAATTATTTTCTTTGAAGTTTTACTTTCCTTGGTTGTTGATTTGGTTGACTTCTTATCTCATTATTTAGCACTTCAGGCTTTGCATTTTTATCTTTTAGATTCCTTCACTAGCTTGTAAACTAGGTTCTCCTTCAATAGTTTCATGAAAACCAAGACCAGATTTAATGGCGGGAGACCTTTGACTACTGAGAATATTATCCAAAATTTAAGTATTATATTGAGATCTCAAATGTTTATCCTTTTCTTCTAATTTACCTTTTAGAATTTTTACCTCAATCTACATTCTTTGGTATTGCTCTTCCTTTTCTAGATATTGATTCTTCATTCCTTCTTCAACCTTTCTTCCTTATTTCACTTGCTCCTTTAATTTGAGAATCTCTTCTTTCAGCCCATTCTCTTGTTCTTCAAATTTTTGTAGTAGATCTTTATTTCACTTGTCTTATTTTTCAAGATCTTCTCTTAGAGAGACGATCTCAGCTTCATGACCTTCAAAATATTATTTATATTCCACAACAACATTTACAAATTTAATATGATCCTTGCTATCATATGCCTGCAACTTATTTTTAATATTATCAATATTTCTCAAAGCAAGACCAAGTTTTGTTCTAAGATCAAAAATTTCTGCTAACCTGTCTTCTTCTGAATCAGTAACTCCACCTGACATAACAAAGGTTTTTTTTTCATCATGTTCATTTTTTGACACATCGTTAGAGGTAATATTACCTAGTAGTTCTCATGATGAGAAAACTTTCTTTGGTATTTCTTCATGGATTGGTTGTAGCTTATCCCACACTTGTTTTGTTGTTGTATAATGCATAACCATGTTCAATGTTGAATCAGGTATGCAATTAATGATGTCACTTAATGCCTTATTTCTCTTTTGTACTTCCCTGCCTGAAGGAGGAATTTTGGTGTAGCCATTGCATACTAGATACTAAACATCAAGGTTCATTAGATTAGACTTCATTTTTCCTTTCCATTCTTGATAATTATCATTGCTTAGCATATGCACACTTTCATTTTCCATTGTTTCTAACTTGCCTTGTTCTTCTACTTCTAGTGCCATCATTTTTTAATATGTTTTCTCTTTAGAATGCTTACTTTCACTTTCATCCATGAGTGCAAGTTCAGTTGATTCATCGTCATCTTCACTATCATCATTATTACATGGACAAGGAAATGGAACACAACTAGAACAAAAAATGATACCTGATAATTCTTTGTTACCAGCTTCTTAATTCTTGATTAATAGAAAATGGGGTGCTCCAAAAACTGAATATTTGCTTACATCTATAATTTTCACTGCGTCTAATGTATCAATGTCATTACCACAATTTTATGTCTCCTTCCTTTGATTTATCTTCTTCTTCCCCATCATCCTTGATCCAATCCAAGCGGTTAAGCTTTAACTAGAGTGACCTGCTCTGATACCAATTATTAGGGAAAAAACTAAGATGCGGGGTGAATCGGTATTTGAAAACTCAATTAACCTTTCAATTTCTTATTCATATTTATGTATGTGACTATAATGAAGTAAACCAACATATGTATGTGACTGTGATGAAGACATGTGGCATATATCCAGTTAACTGACTTTTAAATTAATTCATCATTTGTTTAACTTGAACCAGTGAATCAGTGCTTCTTTAGACATTAATTAAATAGTAACCAAGAGCAGTAAGAACAAAATAAATCATAACACATAAGAAACACATCAACACACATGAACACTGGGATTTTTTGGTGGAAACCCAATGTGGTAGAAAACCACCTCTATTTTCACCTTTGTCTTCTTCTTTCTTATAAAGAAAAACTGCTTACAATCTTGTATTGGCACAAAATCATACCAATACGCAAGCACCCACCTGCAGAAGGCTACAACCTTCTCTTGTTCTCCAGCACCCATTGGAAGGGAGCTCCAACCCCATGATATCATTTACCAATAACCACCGGAAGGGAGCTCCTACCCCCTGATATGATTTACCAGATACCACTAGAAGGAAGCTTCGACTCCCTCACTGAAGGATCCAACCCTCAGCACCTATGTGGACCATCTTTCATAATATTTAATATTGGATCCACCTGAACCAAAACATCAAAACTTGTAGCCCAATTTTCATCATATTTTCAAAATGGACCCACTACCATCATTTAATCCCAATACCAAATAAAAATACTAAAACCAAAAAATGTATCAAATCACTAAACCAACTAAATCATCAAATCATTAAATAAACTAATTACCGAATCTCAAACAACCAAAGAATCTAAATCAACTCATATTATTGTATACCTTTCATCAGAACATTAGACCACATACTGTTCATCACATAAACCAGATCTTGACACTTCAAACCTTGATTAATCACATGTCATAATATATACTCTATTTTTATTAAGCATGCCCGTGTATATACATGCTTTCCCTCAATAATACCTGCGTACAGATCTTAAAACAATGATATTTGAATCTGAATAGTTCTCATATTGAAATATTCACTGAAACACATGCTGACCCCATCACAGATCTCTAAACCACTTACATATCATCACATAGCAACATAATTACTATTCAACACTTCACTCCACAATCAGTTCAACCCAACTAGTACTTTCAAACACATATTATCATGAAAGACTTCGTCGACAGAAAACAAAAAACATACCAAAATTGATCAGAAATCATTCACAAATCATACTACAAAAACATATCATATGTACGTTGTTAGCTCATAAAATGTTGTCGGTGATAAAATGCATTTTATGCGATATTTTAATGTGTCATTTTCATACTATCCTTGCTCCACATCATCTTATCTTCCGTTCTAAAAATGTCACAAAGGTATCGTCGGTCTTTGCCCTCTTTTGTTTTGCTCTATAAGGATCTCAGCTTTATTGTGGAATAGAAGAAGCTTCTTAGGAAGGAATTTCATTCATTTTATGATGCATCAACGTATCTTCTTTAGCCAGAGAATCCTTCACTTCAACAAATGGAGAAAGAGAATGAAAAAATGTTGAATGCAAAGGGAGAACTTAGTGAAGAAAATGAAATTACGTACGAAAAAACTGAGAAAATTTTATGAACACTTGTTCCGAAGTGTCTCTTATTTGGCTAAAGCACTAGATATGCAGCCTCCTATCATTCCAGATTATGGCCACACCACAAGAGTTACAACTGGTGAAGATGGATTCTCAGCTGCCACTTTGAAGGATGCTTCCACTCCTAAACCTATCTGGGATGACGATGATACAAAAGCCTTCTATGAGAGATTACCAGATATTAGGGCATTTTCTCCTATAGTGTCGCTGGGAGAAGCGGAACCAAAGACCAGCGAGAAATCACATAAGGTTCCTAAAAAACAACAGGAGTTATCATTTGAGCCAGATCAAGGTGCCTTGTCTTTTTCAGAAACTGCAGATGGAATCTAAGAGCCTGAAACCTTGCGAGGAGAGGGAACATCTGATGATTAGTCCAAGAACAAAGAAGAGAAGGAGAAGGAAAAGGGTAAAGAAATGGAAAAATGGAAGTGGAAAGAGATAGACAATGATAAGAAGGGAGAGAAAGATAAAGTAAAAATCATTGATTGTGTAAACTTATACAGCCTCTTGCAGCGGCTTCTGGGTTGTGTTAGTCGTGATCATATTGACCAGTTGACAGTACAATTTTGGTATCTGAATTCAAAAAGTAACAGGAAAAATATTGTGAGAGCAATATTCAATGTGCCTCGGACATCTTTAGAATTATTGCATTATTATTCAAGAATGATGGCAACAATGTCAACTTGCATGAAAGACGTAGCTTCAATGCTTCTATAGCTGCTAGAATAGGAGTTCAAATTTTTAATAAATAAGAAGGATCAAATGAACATTGAAACAAAGACGAGAAATATAATATTCATTGGGGAATTGGCAAAGTTCAAAATTTCCCCAAAAATTCTTGTATTTACCTTCTTAAAGTCCTGCTTGGATGACTTCACTTATTACAATATTGATGTTGCATGAAATTTGCTCGAAACTTGTGGGTGTTTCTTGTATCGTTCACCTAAAACAACCATACGCATGGAAAATATGTTAGAACTAATGATGCAACTGAAAAATGTGAAAAATATTGATGCTTAACACAGTACATTAGTTGATAATTCTTATTATCTCTGTAAGCCTCCTGAAAAATCTGTGAGGGTTTCTAAAGTTCGGCCTTCTTTGCATCATTATTTGCAGAAACTACTTTTTTCAGATTTGGATAAACAGTCTATAGAGCATGTTCTCCGTTAACTTCGCAAACTACCCTGGAGTGAATGTGAACCATATGTCTTGAAGTGTTTTATGAAGGTTCACAAGGGAAAGTATAGTGAAGTACACCTTATTGCATCTCTTATGACATGCTTAAGTCGCCACCAAGAAGCATTTGATGTTGTTGTTGTTGAGGAGGTTTTGGAAGAGATCAGGCTAGGACTCGAGTAAAATGATTATCGAATGTAGAAATGATGTATAACACACATGTGTCTTCTAGGAGAGTTATAAATTTATCGTCTTGTTGATTCATCTATAATTTTTTATACTCTTTATTTGGTTCTTTTCTTTGGACATGATATTGTAGAGCTTGACACATTGGATCCACCAGAGATTGTTTTCACATTCAGATGGTGATAAATTGTCTTCAGACATGTGGCCACTTCTTTGATACAGGTTCTTCTAAATGGAGCCTTGATAAATTTCTGGACTTTTTTCAAAGATATATTCTTAGCAAAGGGGCCATAGCCCTAGATATTGAGTTTGATCTCCAGGACCTTTTTGATGATTTGAGGCCAAAAATGATTCGATATTCATCTATTGAGGAAGAAGATGCTGCTATAAATGAGTTAGAAGAGAAAGAACGTAATGTGTTTTCTGAAAAGATGGGCATTGAAAAACATTCTGACACAAAAGGAGGAAAACCTGCTTCACATTCTGTTGGTCTCGTTGTAGGCAATGGAAAAAAAGCAGCGAATGGGATGGATGAAAATGGTATGGGGCTTGATAATGGAGAGAGTGAAAGTGAATTAGAAAGTAGTATCTTGGAGCCTGATGGTCATGAAGATGGTGAGGACTTGGATGAAGAAAATTATGTGGATCATGATGATGAAGGTGATGATGAAAACGAAGATGAAGATGGTGGAGAACATGAGGCCTCTAAAAAAGAAGAAAACGTGCAGGTACGGCAGATGGATGTTGATCTAGTGGAGCAAGATGAATTTGAGCATGAGTTAAGGGATATTTTAGATTCTCAAAAATTAGAACTGTGGGCACGTCTTATGCTAAACATGGAAATTCCCATGAATCATTTTGAAGAATCCAAAGAGCAGAGCAAAATAAATGAGATAGAAAGTGGAGATGAGGTTGTAGATGAAGAAAAAAGTGGAAACAATGTCTTTTTTTGAGTTCTTGTGAAGAAAGGTAACAAGCAGCAAACCAAGCAATTGTATATTCGAAGGGGATGTTCTCTTGTGCAAAGTAAAAAATAGAAAGAAGATGTTGAATTTGAAGAGAAACATGACATCAAGAGACTTGTTCTCGAATACAAGGAGAGAGAGGAAGAGGATTTATCCACTGGTGCAACACAAGAAATTAATTGATCCCGAGAAAATTCAAGTATATCAAATAGAATTCCAAGTGTTCGGGGAGGATAGGAAGGTTTTGGATGACCGGGCAGTGCACGTCAAACGCATCATCTCACAGCTGCTAGCCATGGCCAATGGAGATAATGTGTTACTAAAATTATTTCATGGTATATCTTGGTTCTCTCAATGGTTGTGTGGGATTGTTCCTCCTTGATGTGTCTCATATAACTGAAGCGAAGAAATTTGTGATGCTATGAATGGTGCTGCTGTGAGAGCTATCCCAATTTTAATTTTGTCATTAATTATATGATTTTGAAACATGGATTCTTCTACAACTGTATTCTATGATTGTATGATACAGTGAGATCACTAATGTTGCTTTTAACATGCCTCTTTCTTAAGGTCTTATGTGAGTTTCAATGCAGATGTTGGAAATGTGAACATAGTGCAGGTCAAGACTTTCATTTCTAAAATGTAGACAGTAATGTTGGTGCCTGAGAGAAAAATAGTTTTACAGTTGTAAAGCACAACTACAACACTCAGTCATAATTTTCAAGGGAAACATGACTAGGCTCAACATTTTAATATATGATATATTTATATTTATGTAGTTGTTTTGTATGTGGCATTCAATTTGTTATCAATTTTTGTACCATTTGGAGGTGGGCATGATTATATTTGAAAGAATTGGAATCAAAAAACATGCTCTCGTTGCGTTTTTTGGAGTCACCTCAACAAATTTGAGTTTTGGGCATCATGCAGAGGTTTTATTGCAAGTTTCAAGTTTTGAATGTATTCTACACTGGATGGGATACATTTTCCACTCAATAAAGAATAAAAAAAGTATCAGAAATCCCCTAAAAATCGTCTCAAAGAGGACGATGCACTTTTGTGGGTGGACGTTGCGCTTTTGTCAGATAGATGCTATGCTTTTGACAAAATTCTGGAATTTTGAATTTTTACTGTCTAGTTGAAAGTCAAAGGTGGTAGTTCGACCTGTATGAGGTCATATGATGTAATATAAGTTAAATTGTTGTGGGTCAAATCAATTTCATGTAACTTTGGTGTCATTTAATGTTTTTCAAAAGGTCAAAGGTCAGTTGAGGGAAATGTGGGATACATTTCAAACTTCGCAGGTTTTGTGTTATGTTGTAGATCTTTCAGGGAAACTGATCCTAAATCTGAAGGATTCGACCCTTAGAGGTAGGACCTAAATTTTGCATCCATTTGTATACTCAAATTAATCAAAGGTTAGAGTTTGGGACATCAGAGATCGAGAGTATTGTAGTTTGTATTTCACCATTTTCAGTATGCAACAAGTTGTAGCTATATTTTAGGAATTATTGTGCAATAAATTTTTTATGTTGTGTTTCGTGTATTATGGTTTTGTATGATTTTTATACATGTCATCTTTCCATCTTTCCATTTTCCATTTCATTGGTGATTTTCCATAAGGTTAACATACATAATTCTTGTTTAATAGATTTGTTTTGTTTGGAAATATCATTTTGTGTTTTTGTCTTCCAAATTGGTGAATTCATTGTTGACATGCTCACCAGGACCTCTCTACTTATTCAAACCCTACACTGCATCAACTAAATTTCCCAAATACATCATTAATTTATTGCTACCTTGCTCCTATTTTTGGTTGTGTTGTAACCCTTTGTTATTTCAAACCTAGCTGCAGTAACTCCTTCCCTCATCCAGCGTCATACCTTCAAACTTTCAAAACCATTGAGCATAATATCTAGCCTAAGACTTTGATTGATTTGCAATCATCTCAATTGATTGAGAGATCTCACGGAGATATCCCTCTCAACCTGGTAGGGCTAGCTACTAGTTCAAAGTGGTTTGAGGTTACCTCATTCGACCACCATTCTCAGCCTTGGGAGATTGTTGGGGCTAACATACGCGACTCTTATGAATAACTTCCATGTATGTATGTGCCTTTCGTACTTGATACCCACATACAGATCTATCCATACTGAAAAATCTATGCACGACTACCTAGAAGCTAATCCATGTATGTGCATGATCTTTCTGAAGAAAACATGCTTATAGATCTATAATTACTGAGTCATTCCTTTAGTGTACAACACAACAAATTTCAAACCCAAATCTCAGCATACACTGTAACAGAAACACATCATATAATCATCATGATAGATCTTATCAAACCATAAACATATTATTCAATATGTATTCATTTCAGATCTATTATATCTAATCCATCTCCATGCTCCTGGTGCACACTTATTTCAGATCAAATAATTCATCAATAACCCATTACTTGCACACCAAACACTTTGATATCCATCTCCTTATATTTCTCAGGCCTTAGCCAATACCTTCGACCAAACCCTTAGTAATGGTGATGGTATTCTTTGAAGGGATCAAATATTTGTTGCCACACTAATTACCATGGGCCAATACGATGGTAAATACCCCTAGTATTGAGAATACCATGGTGTGGAAACTATACACGACTTTTCTTCACCATGCCTATGTATGTACTCAACCTTTGTTCACAGGACCCGTGTATACTTTCCTAAACTTTATCTTTGTCATTCCTTTGTCTCTGAACTGATATTCCTTAGTCTGATCTCTTTGTCACATATGTACTTTCCTGTATACTTATCCTGGTACCATCATGTTGACATATTTATCAAGTATGTTTCCATCAAGGACAACACATTAGTCATAATTCAAACAATAATATATATATATATATATAGCCATATATATGTACACGACTTTTCTTCACCATACCTATGTATGTACGCAACCTTTGTTCACGGGACCGTGTATACTTTCCTAAACTTTATCTTTGTATTCCTTTGTCTACGATGATATTCCTTAGTACGATCTCTTTGTCACATATGTACTCACTGTATACTTATCCTGGTACCATCATGTTGACATATTTATCAAGTATGTTTCCATCGAGACAACACATTAGTCATAATTCAAACAATAATATATATATATATATATATATATATATATATATATATATATATATATATATATATATCAAATAAATAAATAAATTTGTAATATTTCACATTTCATTTACTATTTAAATTTAATTTGTAATTTATTTATTTTAATAATGGAAAAACCTATCATAACTCAGTTTTCAAACTAGAAATGAGGACATCCATCATTGTTTGTTATCCATGAATGTGGTTTGACTCATCACTAGTATTTAAGGAAAACCACGCCACCTACAATTACCCATTGGTGGTCCATAAAGGGGAAATACTCATTGGTGGTCCATAAAGGGGAAAACTTTCGCTCCTGCCAAATGCCTCTAGGTCTTGGGTTGTTAGCATATTTCCTTACATACATGAAAGATGAGCTCTTAACCAAGAAAAATCAATTTTAAGACATACTCCAGCCACAATAAATTTAATTTGAATTATATCCACTTTCATTTTTACTATAAAATATATTTTGTTTTTAATATATAAGAAATATTTTAGTTGTAATGATTAGTTTTATAGGACTTTTTA
Source organism: Pinus albicaulis (assembly GCA_034641835.2). Taxonomy (NCBI): domain Eukaryota; kingdom Viridiplantae; phylum Streptophyta; class Pinopsida; order Pinales; family Pinaceae; genus Pinus; species Pinus albicaulis. The sequence continues at coordinate 1,101,213,593 of CM076583.1, forward strand.
TTGTAATGTAATATATATATGTGTGTGTGTGTGTGTGTGTGTGTGTGTGTGTGTGTGATATTGTTAATAAGAATAATAAAAAATATCATTCACGGAGTATTGTTTTCTCGTTATTATTAGTATTTTCCTCCCTAAGGACTATAATGATCGCCTCACGATCAAAGTTTGTTATACTAAGCACATTCGTCTTTACAAGGAGTGATATGGGGAATATCCCAAAGTACTATATACATCACGTTTCTTGTCCCTAGAGATAAATTCTCTTTATTGATGCTTTAAGTGACCTTGAAATGATAAAAAAGTGGAGTAGGAAAGTAACGATGGTGGAGTGATTCCTTCACATGTGGTATGTGTAATTAATTTTAAATATTAACAAGGATTGTGGGTGAATGAATTTTTTGGAGTCTCATTTTTGTGGAGGATGAGTCTGTGTGGAGGTGTGATACATGGGAGTGGAAGTGCGGTAAAACAAATGTGGAGAGCAAGTTTTCAGAGAAAAGTGTGTAGAGAGGTAGAGTGGGGAAGAATGATGTGTAGAGATACATATGAATGAGTTACTTTTCAAAATGGAAAAGTGTTTAAGTGTTTTATATAAAGGAAAGAATGAGGAGGAACTCAAGTAGATCTCTTAAATGGAAATTATTTTCCACATAGGGCTAGACATTTTTTTGGGTCAACTTTTGGCTCTCATTAAGGATATCGGCCCTTGTGGGTTATGAAGAACCTATAATATTAATATTTTCCTACCCCATTGATCTATGGAGTCAAAATATAATGAAAATGTATTGGAGTTTGAAATATACACAATATACATTTCTATGGTACAAGGAAGCGTGGAACTTTTCAGGCAAAGAAATGTTTAAGGTGCTACCCCTTGACTGGAAAATTGAGTAGCTAATCATCCATTCCTTTGAGGATATATGAATTAAAACCATTTATTTTTTCTATAATATACGAATATATACCTATGGCATAATTTTTTTTATACATATGAGCTTTTTCTTTAGCTTTATTCCATATAGAAATGAGAGTTTCCCTTGGAAAAATGTCTTATTAGTAGCTCCTTTGTTGATGTTTTTTGTAACTACCTCCTATTTCTTTTGGGTATTTATGAAAGTCTCTTGTATTTTCTTTTACAACTATATTAGATAATGTAATATAGTCTGGATAGGGGAAACATATTCTTCATCTTGTATTTGGGTTTTCAATGTTAAGGCGATGATTTCCATATGTATAAACAATCTTGCATCCTTTCCATACACCAAATAAAATGGTGATTTTATTGTACTCTTTTATGGGGTAAGTATGTTGGCCCATAAGGCATCCAAACTATTAGTATGCCAATGTCTCTGACTCAACTACTTTCTTCTAAAAAGTACTTATAAGGGTATTATTTGTTAATTCTACCATACCATGTCCTTGGGCATAATAGTTTGAAGATTGTCTTGTAATTATTCCATATTTTCCACAAAAATTTGTAATTTTAGATATAATAGAGATAGAATGATTATATGTGATCATTTTTTGTAGCACTTCATATCAAGCAAGGATGTTTTCCTCCAAGAATTGAATCAAAATTTCAGTTTTAGCTTGCTTCAATGCCACTTCCTCAAGTCATTTAGTAAAATTATCAGATGTAGTGAGGATGTAAACATGTCCTGCACTCGATCTAATATTTATTGGTTCAATAACATCCAAACCTCATTGAGTAAAGGGAGTGTTCATTGAAATGGTCTTCAAGAACATGGTTTATTTCTTTTCTCTTCCTAAAAATATTTGGCATGGGATGCACTTTCTTGCAAAAGCATAAGAGTCCCTAAAAAGAGTTGTCCAATAAATTCCATCTCTAATAATATTATGGTTTATTATAGAAAGAGAAAAATGTCCTCCACATATTCCTTTTTTTATTTCTTATAATATTGCATTATTCTTTGATTATATAATACATGTGAGTAGAAATTTTTCTCAAATTCTTCAAAATAAGACTCCAAAGATTAAGACATGGGAGTTATATTTATTATTTTAAACTATTATTTCCTTTCCTGTCAAGCCAATTGGGAATTTCCCATATTTCAAATAAAAGACTAAATTTTGTACCACTCAGATGTAGACAATGCATGATTATCACCAATTCCATTATGCGATGCAATATTAAATCCTTTGATTCCTCCAATAAACTTGCATAAGCATTGTCCCCTAAGAATATTTAAAGGTTGTATCTAAATATCAAATTATTGTAACTTTTCTAACAATTTTTCCCATCTCCTTTCTCTAAGTTGTTGGGTCAACATCATCTTGACCAGCAGGTATGGTTCTATTGATAGGTAGAAAAATTCTAGCCCGTAGTGAGGAATTTCCACTCGATCGAGGCCCCAATTATACCCTTACTCATTTGGTGTGGTGGCACTCACTAGTATATCATGGGCCTAGTTGCAGTAGCCTAAACTAAATTACACTAACCTACAATAAACATTTAACCTACTACTACTCTAACCTAAAAATACTAAATATTTATTACTAAATCTATCTAAGTTTAACTCCTATAGTGTTGATGTTTGTAAGGCTTTCTGTTAGCGACAAAAAGGAGATAAAGAACCACCCAAATTTAGGTTTTATAAGAAATTGAAAATGTTTAAAATAGTAGTCTTTCGTGACTAACATGTGGGCTTAGCTAAGCCACCTAGAAGGAATGTACTCCAATGAAAGAGTGTTAAATGAGAATAAAAGTTTTTTTTCTTCTTATTTTGGTATTAATTTATATATAACTACTAGTTCTGAGTTCTATTTTAAAGCAGATAAAACTATTACATATCATCAGTGACATTAAAGCTCAATTTGAAGCATTAATATTAGCATGAATATCAACATGAATCATGAAGCATGAACTACCCAAATGTAGGTTTTATAAGAAATTGCAAATGTTTAAAGTAGTAGTCTTTCGTGAATAATATGTGGGCTTAGCTAAGCCACCTAGAAGGAATGTACTCCAATGGAAGTGTGTTAAATGGGAATAAAAGTTTTTCTTTCTTATTTTGGTATTAATTTATATATAACTACTAGTTCTAAGTTCTATTTTAAAGCAAATAAAACTATTACATATCATCAGTGACATTAAAGCTCAATTTGAAACATGAATATCAGATAGAAAGATAATAAATTTAAGTGATAGAAATAACCTAAGCTTAAATGAATTAATAAGCAATAATACTTATTTTAATTATAGAATTAAATAGAATTAATCACTTCAATTCAACCTAGACGCTCCAGTCCTCTGCATTGTGAATCTCCCTCGCAGTTCGACCGCCTAATGAAGCACTCCTCCCCTTCCCCTTCTCCCCTTCGTCCCCCTTCCCGCCATTTTTTTTCCTCTAAGCTTTCTTCAGACCCCTCCTGGGCTTTGGCCGGATAGCCCAATGTTTGCGCTGACTCAAAACGAAGGCATGGACATTGATATTTCCACATTCAATACTCTGGCAGCAGTTGCTCCATGATTTCAGAAGAATGGACCCTCCCAGATTGCTAAAAAGGCACAATTTATTCAAAATATTACTATCATTTCCTCGTAAGCTCACTCTAGATATTTGCAGCTCACATATCATCATCTTATTGGGAATTTTATGGGTCTTTTCCCCTCGCCCCACTTTGTGTGTTCTTGGCTGGATAAGAACTGGAAGCCCCTCATTCAAGGTGAGTTTATGTTTACCTTATACGGGAAAGGCTTCTACACTTTATTTTATGGGGGCCCAAAGACCTTGGACAGAGACCTGGTGTTTCAAAGTGGACCTTATTTTATGGGGGCCCAAGGGTTGTATCTTGACCAATGGAGTCCTAGTTTCAACCTAGAGTGTCATGTTCCTACTTATATTCCACTTTTTGTCAAACTCTACTTCCTTCCGCTTCATTGTTGGAATGATGCTACATTTCGTCTAATATGGAATCATCTTGGGAAATATATCAACTGTGTAGAACCAAAAGAGGGACTCTTCTCCTATGCATGTATATGTGTAGAGGTCAACCTTGAAAAATTACTCCCTACGGTGGTTAACCTCTGTAAGGATAAATGGTCACACGTCCGAGAGGTGGAATATGACCAACTCCCCTTCAAGTGTAAAATGTGCCATGGGTATGGGCACTTTGCAAAAGGTTTCCCCAAACAACAGGAAATTTCTGAATAGCATGGAGAAGCAAATGAGCAATGGAAAAATGTCAAAAGGAAAAAAGGAACAATAAATTAAGTAGTGGAACAAGGAATGTTGCAACTAAAAATACTAAGATGGATGGTCAGAATCAAAGTTAACCTCCTCCTCCTCCTCCTCCCCTAGGTTCTGAATCCCAGGGATTAGAGGATGGATCAAGAAATAATTTGTTTGTTTCCCTTTCCTCGATGCAGGATACTAGTGGGAAAACTATTAGGGAGGAGGCCTCCTTCCCTCCCTCAACCTTGCATCATACCCTTGCCCTGCCTGTGATCCTCAAGTCCTCTATAAATGCGAAGGAGTCCTCTATGAGGATGTTGAAGAAGGATTTGTGTCCTGAAAAGAAACAACAGTAATATTATTTCGAGTGAGCTCGACTGAACAAAAATTAGATGGAGCATGAGTAATTAATAAATAAATAAATAAAATATGGTCGGGGAGAAAAACAAAGAAAGAAATAAGGAAAGAAAAGAGAGAAAATGACAAAGAACTAGGCTTCCAACATACAATCCCTAGATAGTTAATAGACCTAGGAATCAAAGGAGGAAAGAAAGGGAATATAACTAGCCCAACAAAAGGGGAAGAAACCTCCAAAGGTAAATAATGAATGTCATCTCATGGAACTGTAGGTGTCTTGGTTCTAGAAAAAGAGCAATGGATGTTAAGTCATTAATTCAAAAAGAAAAACCAGACATTGTTATGCTCCATGAGACTAAATTGGGGGGGATATAAATCACTTATATTCACCATTCACTTTGGGAATTTAGTAAAATTGAAGCTTCTAGTTTGAGAGGAGCTTCGGGAGGCCTTTGCACAATGTGGAATTCCGCCAAATTACAATGGTTAAGTACTATGAAAAACACCCACTAGATTTCTATCATTTTCAAGATTCTAGAATTAAACCAAAATGTTGCAGTTTTAAATATATATATATATATATATATATATGCCAGTACACAACAGATTCAAGAAATAATGTTTGAAATATATTCAAGATTTAAAAGACACGAAATATGGGGTCAACTGTATCTTTGGGGGATATTTCAATACCAACCTTTGGAAAAATGAGAAAAAATGAGGCTTTTCAATTAGAGTTGCCTTCCAAGAATAAATGGAAGACCTAATCCTGAATATTTTCCTCTTTGATGTAAAACCTCAGAAATTCCTCTATACGTGGAACAATAAGTGCATTGGTCCTAATCATATTGCTATGAGGCTTGACCGATTTCTGGCCTCAGATGTCTTACTCTTGCAAAACCTCTATATAAAATCCTCCATTCTCCCTTGTCGCGGCTCTAATTACTGCCCCATTTGTCTTGTGGCTTCCTCTTCCATTAACCTTGGAACTATTCCTTTAAAATTCTCCCCAATCTATCTTGAATCTGTTTATTTCTCCCCTTTGGTTTCGAACTCCTGGGAAAGGTGGATTGATGTCAACCCCACTACAATCTGGGATGATAAAATTAAAAGGCTAAAAACATACACCAAATCCTGGTTAAAACAAAATAAGACCAAAAGACAATATGCCATTTTAGAAAATTAACAATTACAAAGCAATGAAACGCATAAAATATGCGAAAACAGAAGCACACAAAACACATAAAACCAGAGAGACACAGATATACGTTGTTCACCTAGTTTGGGCTACGTCCACCCCAAACAATCAGTCCTTCCTTTCTATTATCCAGCAAAATGAAGAGGCATGACCTACAGCCACAACACAATACCCTCATACAAGCGAGGGGTTGCCTTCTAGGGTAAAAAACCCTAAAATAAACATAACTTCTACTGTCAGATCATTCGCCTAATGAACGGCCCAGATTGACTAGAAATTACTATACTTTTACAAGGAAATTTTACATATGTTTTTAGCTTCGGGGGCACTGCCCCCGAAACCCCCCGCCAAGGGGGGGCTCCATAAAGTTGCAGCCCTCCCCCCTTGGACCCCCCAGGTAGCGTTTAATTATGGGCAGCGTTGCCACCCCCATTAAGGTACAGGGGTCCAATGCTGTTATATAAAATAAACAAGATAATCAGGCTCCACACCCAACAATCTCCCACTTGGAGACTGATTGTAGCAACTCCACCTCTGCTTCATTTGCTGGAAAATGACTCCTCTTTGGACTTGGCTGTTTCTCATCTTCATCGTCATCCTTGAAGACCAATTTAAATTGAGCATGTTCTCAGTTTCTCCTTGGTTACAACTTTTGTTAGCATATCTACAGGATTCTGGCTAGTGTGTATCTTTTCGAGCTTCAACTCTCCATCTTCCAATACTGACTGTATGAAATGGTACTTGAGTTGTATGTGTTTAGTCCTGGAATGTAATGCTGAGTTATTTGTAAGATGAATGGCACTTTGGCTATCACTGTATAACGTGCCCATATCATTCTTCTTACCCAATTCATTCATAAACCTTTGTAACCAAATCATTTCTTTACTAGCCTCTGTAGCAGCAACATACTCTACTTCTGTTGTTGAAAGTGCAACAACACTTTGGATTTTTGAAACCCAACTGGAAGTTGTTCCACCTACAGTAAATACATATCCTATAGTGCTCCTCCTGTTATCTCTGTCACCTACCATATATGCATCAACATATCCCTGTAGATCAATGTTTGAACCAACAAAGCATAATGCTTGATTTGTGGTACCTCTCAAATATCTGAGAATCCATTTTAATGCCATCCAATGTTATTTTCCTGGATTGTTCATGTACCTACTTACAACTCCCACTGCATGTGCAATATCAGGCCTTATGCAGACCTTTGCATACATTAAGCTTCCAACTGCTGATGCATATGGAACTTTAGACATATAGTCCATTTCTTCTTGGGTCTTGGGGCACATCTCCTTACTAAGTTTGAAATGGCTAGAAAAAGGTGTACTAACTGGTTTTGCATTCTGCATATTAAATATTTTCAACACCTTTTGTATGTACTCATTCTGAGACAGTGTTAATTTTCGATTTTTCCTGTCTCTAGTTATTCTCATACCAAGGATTTGTTTTGCAGCTCCCAAATCCTTCATTACAAATGAATTTGCCAATTTTATTTTGAGCACATTTATTTCCTACATGTTAGACCCTGCAACAAGCATGTCATCTACATACAATAACAATATAATATAGATGCCATCATTTTGCCTTTTCAAATAAACACAATGATTAGAGTGACATCTAGTATAACCATGTTTAGACATAAACCTGTCAAATTTTAAATACCACTGTCTTGAAGCCTGTTTTAAGCCATACAAGCTCTTCTTTAACCAACAAACTAATTTTTCTTTCCCTTTGACCTCATATCCTTCTGTTTGCTGCATATAGATCTCTTCCTCCAAATCTCCATGGAGAAATGTTGTATTTACATCTAAATGTTCAAGATGTAAATATTCTGCTACTACAAGACGTAAAATAGTTCTGATTGAAGTCATCTTAACAACAAGAGAAAATATTTCATCAAAATCAATACCTTTCTTCTGTGCAAACCCCTTCACCACAAGTCTAGCTTTGTACCTTTTTTTTCCTCCATCTTCTTCCTTCAGCCTGTAAGCCCATTTATTCTGCAATTTAGTTTTACCTGTAGGCAACCTGACTAAGTCCTAAGTCTGGTTATGCATTAATGAGTCCATCTCTTCTTCCATGGCTATCTCCCACTTCTTCCTGCTTTCAACCTACATTGCTTCTTCATAACATTCAGGTTCACCAGAATCAGCCAACAATAAATAATATAATGAAGGAGAGTATCATTCAGGGGGTCTACTTATCATGGTAGATCTTCTAACACCACTTTCAGGTGTTTGAGGTGCCTGTTGCTGTTGTGGTGGTTGTTGTTGTTGTGGCTCTTGATTATTATTATTTTCAGGCACCTTTACCTTTTTTGTCATCTCATCAAGAACTGTGTATTCTTTGTTTTCTTTTTCTTGTTTCTTTTCTTGCAACTGATTCTTATACAATACCTTTTCATTGAATATTACATCTATACTCCTAATGATTTTGTGATTTTCATAATCATATAAGTGATAACCAAAATCATTAACACCATATCCAATAAAGGTACATTTCTTTAATTTTGCCTCAAGATTTGTTCTATTTTCTTTATTAATGTGGATAAAGGCCTCACAACCAAAAGGCTTTAAAAAAGAGTAGTTTACCTTTTTACATGTCCATGCTTCCTCTGGAATACCGCCATCCAAGGAACTTGAAGGCCCTCTGTTTATTAGATAAACAGCAGTATCTACAGCATCTAACCAAAATTGTAAAGGCAATCCTGCATGCAATATCATGCACCTTGCACGCTCCATGATTGTTCTATTCATCCTTTCTAACACACCATTTTCTTGTGGTGTTCTTCGAACTATCTTCTCTCTGCGAATTCCATGCTCTGAACAATACCTATCAAAATATTTGCTGCAATATTCACATCCATTGTCTGATCTGAGACACTTCAACTTCCTTCCTGTCTCAATCTCAACCAAAGCTTTCCATTTCTTGAAAGTATCAAATACATCAAATTTATTCTAAATACAATAAATCCAAGTTTTTCTAGTTGCATCATCAACAAAAGTAACATAATAACAAGAGCCACCAAGAGATGATACCTGAGCAGGTCCCTATACATCTATATGCACAAGCTCTAATTTTTTTCTCTTCTTTTCTTTCCCAACTCTGAGAAATCTGACTCTCTTATGTTTTCCATAAATGAAATTCTCACAGAAATCCAAATCAACATTCTTCAAACTCGGCAACAAATTTCTTGAGTGAAGAATCTTCATCCCCTTCTCACTCATGTGTCCGAGCCTATGATGCCATAATGCTGCATCTGCTCCTTTGGAAGTTAGAGCATTAACAAAGTTAGAAATAGCATTGCATAAATACAATGTACCAACCTTTTCGCCTTTTGCTATTACCAGGGCTCCTTTGGTGACCTTCCAAGTTTTATCCGTGAAAGTTGTCACAAACCTTCACCGCCTAACTGCCCTATTGAAATCAGATTTTTCTTCAGATCTGGAACATGCCTTACCTCCTTTAGTATCCATTGGTTTCCATTCTGTTGTTTTACAATAACTTTACCCATTCCAACAATTTTACAGGGTTTATCATCACCCAAATGAACTTGTCCAAAATGACTCCTTGAACATAGTCATGAAAATATTTCTTATCAGGTGTGGCATGGAATGAAGCCCCTGAATCTACAACCCAAGAATCAGTAATATTTTCGAAATAAAGAATCAAAGAATATTGTAACACATCACTTGTCACATTTGCTTCATGATTGTTTTCTTGTTGTGTGTCTCCTTCTTTTCCCTTCTGAGATCTATAGTATTTCTTTAGGTGTCCTTTCTTTCCACATTTCCAGCACATTATCCCCGATCTGGACTTGGATCTACCTTTCCTTGATTTACTGTGATATCCTGAGCTCTTTCCTCTTTCCATTCTTCTTCCCCTAGACTCTACACTCAAAGCATTACCCGATGTCTCACCGGAGCTTTTCCGTCGCATTTCCTCACTAAGGATAGCACCGACAACATCATCAAATTTTAAAGTACTAGATCCAGAGACAGAGTTACTAATGGCCATAACTAAACCATTCCATATTTCTGGCAATGAGCACAGAAATAACAAAGCTCTAACGTCATCATCAAATTTTACCCCTACAGAAATTAACTGACTGGTAACTATATTAAAATCATTTAAATGGTCTGCAACAGATCCACCTTCCGACATCTTAATATTAAATAAACGTTTCATAAGAAATACCTTGTTTGAGGCCGAGGGTTTTTCATATAGTTTCACCAACGCCTTAATCAAACCCTATGTTGTTGTTTCCTTCGAAATATTGAAGGCTACCGATGCCACGAGGCACAACCGTACTGTTCTGAGTGCCTTTCTATCGAGAATCTCCCATTCTGCGTTTTTCATAGCTGTCAGCTTCTTTGTTTTTCTGCTCAATGGTAGGTACAGATCTTTCTAATACAGATAATCTTCCATCTGCATCTTCCACAGCGGGAAGTTTTGGCCATTAAATTTCTCGACCCTAAATTTACCATTTTCCGCCATTGCTCCCACTCGAACCAGGAAACCCTTCTTTCCTGTGATTTTATCAGCCAAATAGACCTTCGGCTCTGATACCAGTTGTTAGAAAATTAACAATTACAGAGCAATGAAACACATAAAACATGTGAAAACAGAAGCACACAAAACACATAAAACCAGAGAGACACAGATATACGTGGTTCACCCAGTTTGGGCTATGTCCACCCCGAACATCCAGTCCTTCCTTTCTATTATCCAGCAAAATGAAGAGGCACGACATATAGCAGATCCGATGTAATATCCTCTGTTCTCTCTCACAATCTCCCTATCTATTTCTCGCTCCGAGAGTACACATACAATACATAGCCACAACACAATACCCTCATACAAGCGAGGGGTTGCCTTCTAGGGAAAAAAACCCTAAACTAAACATAACTTCTACCGTCAGATCATCTGCCTAATGAACGGCCCATATTGACTAGAAATTACTATACTTTTACAAGGCAATTTTACATCTGTTTTTAGCTTCAGGGGCGCTGCCCCCAAAACCCCCCACCAGGGGGGGCTCCATAAAGTCGCAGCCGTCCCCCCCTGGACCCCCCAGGCAGCGTTTAATTACGGGAGGCGTTGCATCCCCCATTAAGGTACAAGGGTCCAACGCTGTGATACAAAATAAACAAGATAATCAGGCTTCACAACCAACAGCCATCATTGATACAGAAAACTAGTTGGCCTTCCTCCAAGGTCAAATTAAGTCGGCTCAGATCGGTCCTTATTATTTGCTAAAAGAGGATGAGACATTTAAATCCTTTCAAAACCATTTGAGAAGAGAGGAATAGTATTGGCGTGTTAAGTCCAGAAAAAATTGGCTAAAGCTGGTAGATAGAAATACCAATTTTTTTCATAAACAGGAAAAAGACAAGGAACGAAAAATAATATAGATCAAATCCATCACGAGTGAAATATGATATCTAAATTTGATGAAATAAAAAGTGCAACATTGGAACATTATAAATGACTATATCAGGTGGACCCAGTGTATAACCAGGTCTGTGAGGAATTTTTTTGAACTCTGTTTCAGAGTCTATCTCTCCAAAAATGAATAAGGCCATCACCTTCCCCCCGTCCACTAAGGAGATTAGGTTGAAGGTTTTCTCCCTTTCTTCGCATAAATCCCCTCGCCTGGATGGCTTTTCGGCAAGTTTCTATCAATCCTTCTGGTAGGTTATCCAACAATATTTTTGCAAAAATTATTGGTTATTCCTTTAAAAATTTCATTATAGGAGGTAGCATCAACTCTTCCTTTCTTTCCCTTATTCCCAAAGATTCTAGTCCTTCCTATTTTGCTAGATACATAATAATATCTGTCTGCAATGTGTCCTACAAGGTGATCTCCAAAATTTTGGCTACTAGACTTAAAGTTCTCCTTCCTAATCTGATCTCAATAATCAAGGGGCCTTTGTGTCTAGCCGTCAAATTTTTGACAATATAATCTTAATCCAAGAAGCTATATATTCCAGCTAGAGAAGAGGAGACCAGAACATGATAATTAAGTTAGACATGGTGAATGCTTTCGACATATTTTGGCATGTATTTCTTTATAAATTTATGGGGGAAATGGTATTTGATCATAAATTTATAATATGGATAGCATTATGTATCACCTCTCCATGGATTTCTCCTTTGATAAACGATATGGCAGTGGGGTTATTTAAGGCCTATAGGGGGATGCGTCAAGGGTGCCCCCTCTCCCCCTTCATGTACATCATAATGGGGGATGCTTTGAGTTTTCGTTCAGAAATGGATTGTCTCTCTTAGCTTCTCCCAGGTATCAAATATAGCGAAGGAATTAAAAACATAAACCATGGCCATTTTGTAGATGAAATTTCTTTTTATTAGGGGGCGGCTCCCAGGTAATTTCCAGGCACTTCAAAGTAAACCTGGATAAATTCCAACAAGCCTATGGAGGGGCCAAAATTGATAAAAAGTGTCAAGTTTATACATGGAACATTTCTTCCCAAAAGCGAAAAGGATAGAAGAGATCTTGGGCTTTAAAATGGTAAATGAATGGAAATACTTTCACTACCTAGGAGTCCCCATTTTCCTTAGAATATCAACGTAAAATGAATGGAAGAATATCCTTGAAAAAATAAAAACAAAAATAACAAATTGGGGCGGGGGATCTAGTTAAATATAGCGAGGAGAAATTTTCTGGTAAAGTCTGTGTTGTCATCTTTCCTGCTTTATCATTTCTCGGCACTTCAGGCGCCCAAATTTTTTGTGCAAAAAATTGGAATATATATCAGGAAATTACTATGGGAAGGAGGAAAGTAAGAAAATACAAAATTGCATCGAGTAAAGTGGAAAACAAATAGAACGCCCAAGTTACATGGTGGTCTGGGAATTCGAGATCCGATGCTGGCCAATTTGGAAATGGGAGCTAAAATATGATGGATAATGGAAACAAATAGAGACATATGGTGTGTTCAAGTCATTAGAGAAAAACATATAAACAGACGGGATGACAGAGAAGTCCCTATAGCAGCATCACATGGTTCCTACATTTGGATACTTTTGAAGGAATCCTCCATACTAATCAAGGATAACCTAGGTAAAATACCTGGAAATGGAGGTACGATAAATATATGGAAGAGTCAAATTATTGACAATACACCTCTCGATGAGGATCCCGCTATATCTTTACTTCGTGAATTCCTGGCCCAAAGTGGAGTGGATTTCTTAACTCAAATATCAGGGTGGTATGCCCTTCGCAACTGTGTGGGATGGAAGATGGAGAACATACCAGAGAATCTGAGTCAAAGAAAAATAAATATGTATGGGAAAAATCATAGGATGTGCTCTCTTTGCACTAAAAGAAAAGGATACGTGGGGGTGGAAGAACTCTATATACATTGTTAAAGCAAGATATGAGAAGCTCTTACTTGAGGATCAAATACCCCCAAAATCCTCTATTTGGAATAAAATATGGACCCCAAATGTTATTCCTGGAGAATTTTTTCATATGGATGTTGGCTCAAAAACGTATATTAACATCAAATAATATTTAAAGGTGAGGCTACATTGGGCCCTTTAGGTGCCCTCTGTGCGAAGCCTTAGAAGAAAGTGTCCCCCTTATATTCCTCCATTGAAATTTCTCCAAGCTGGTGTCGTTGGTGGCTCTTGGGCCTCTCTTTCAGAGAGCTAGATGGCCTTTTGGCCTCCTGATATTTTTCAACTCATGGGCCAAGTTCTACGAGGGTTCCCTTCAGGCCAAAGCTTCACTCAAAGTCCTTTGGATGACCTTACCCAAATATATATGTTGGTATATCTGCCTATCTAGAAACAAATACATTTTCAAAATAAAACGCCCTTCACCTTGGAATTCGGCTCTGAAAGCCCTTTCTTCCTACTTCAAGTTCCATAAACCTACCTTGGAGCACTCTTGGAACCCTTTGGAATATTCTTGTATTTTTCCGTGGGCCTTGCCTAAGCACCTTTCTTCCCCAAAAAATAACCTAAAAACCAAACCAATTTGGCTCCTTCGTTTTTCACAAGAATATTTGGCAAAGTGGAACAACAAAAAATAGAAATGACTCTAAAATTTGATGGATCTTCCAAAGTAATTCCTAGGGTGGCAGGTGGGGGAGGGGTTCCCATAAACCCTGATGGAAAAATAATATATTGGTATGCTTGGGGTATAGGCAAGAAAACAAATAATCACGCAGAGGAATATGGTCTTCTCTTCGGCCTCATTATTGTACAACAAACAGGGATCAGGGCAATGAACATTCTAGGGGACTCCCTCCTTATAATTAAACATATGGAAAACAACAGTGTAGCTAAGAACTCTAAGCTGAACCAAGTCATGAAAAGAAACAAAGGTCTCTACAATAATTTTTAAATAGTTTTCTTCTACCACATCCTAAGAAAATTTAATAGGAAGGCTAACATTCAAGCGAACCAAGCTTATCAAATAGAAGAAAACTTGAGCCTTATAAAAAAAAGGGAAAGACACTACCTCATCCCCTAGTCACTATGTTTGAAGGGAATGAGCATATGGATAGGTTCCTATCTCTTTGAAAATACAAGAGCTCCTATAAAGGGGACAAAAGGGTTAATATGGACTTAGGTGATTTAAGGCATTGGAAAATCACTTGTTGTTTGGTCCTCCCCTCCCCCCTCAATTTACCCTTCCCTCCCTTATTGGATTAACCCCTTCTGATATCATTCACTCTTCTCTTCTTCTACATTCCATTTCATCCCTTAAACCCTCATCCCCACTTTCCCTATCCTACTCTTTCCAACCTCAGGATTCATCCTCGATCCTCCTCATACTTGCAACTGTTGGCTCATTGTGTATGGAGCAGGTGGTTGTGTATTGGAAATTCAGATGATTGGAGAATTTCGTATAAAACCATTAATGTTGAAAATTACACCAGTGATGAGAAGGATAGGATAGATGTAGTTGTGAAGGATAACAACGTGGGAAGCAATTGTTTTCAACCTCATCTTTGAGCTTGTCACATGATCTAGAACATTAGAAAAATTAATATTCCCTATCAGTGTGAGCCAAAATCAATGTTGATGAAGTCGAGTAGATGGTTCACGCGAGTGGAAACTATATCACACTAGAACAAAGTCGATTCAAGAAGCAAGGAAATCATGGGGAAAAGCGGGGATTCTTGAGGTAAGAACCTATCCATCTACTTCAAATTCCACTATAAATTGAGGAGTAATAGACATGTTTACAATTGTGGAGAATTCGAGGCTCTGCAACTGGGTAGTCGGTTACAAGGTATTGTGAGGAACTTGGGGTGGGTATTTGTGAATTTGTGGTTTGAGCAGGGGTGGAGAATCGTGGATTTGTGGGTTGTCAAGGTAGCAGATGAGGGAAAGGGTTACTCTTTCGGTAGGCGACCACTTCTAAGGGCGGGTGAGGGGAGATTATGTAATTGGAAGAGGGAATACTGGAGGTTAGTGGATTATCTGGGCATGGTGGTTTGTACTGAGATTATATGTTGGGGGAATAAGGCCTATGTAGTTGAATATGGTAGGGAACACTCATTTGGTGTGAGCTATTGTCTGAAGGAAAATAGGGGGCAGTCATGTTATCAAGTAATTGCCTCTTATCAGGAGAATTGTAGTAAGCCTACGCTGGCTCCTTTAGGCATGGATAGAAAATATAAAACAGAAGGTTGGGACGGGTTCTAGGGAGACTACACCAGAAATTGTGGCTGAGAGAGATAGTCTGGACATTGGCATTGTCAGGCAATTAGAAGGAAAAAACAAGAAAATTGAAACGGAATTCTTGGTGGAAATAGAGACAAGTAAAATGGAGCTAGAGGATTGGGGCTCTCGAAGCAAATGCTTTGGGATAAGAGCAAGAAAAATTGAATGGATCCTTCTCCTGAAAATAGTCGCTCCTCACTTATGTTCTCCCTATGAGTTTGATGACTTAGAGATAAGGAAAGGCTTGGCAGAGTTACAGAAGAGTATTTATATGCAGTAGGAGGAAGCATGTGCATGGAGCGAGTAAGATGCAAAGAAGAATAAAAAAATCCTCAAGCTGGAGGATGATATCTTCGCACTCCAGAGCTAGATCGGGGACTTAAAGATTGAAATTGCAGAGAAAACCACCACCTCTGAAGAGGAGTCGATTGGCATTGACCTTAATCGCCCTGCTGACCCAAATGATTAATTTTTTGTTTGTAGTTTTTTATGAGTAACTATAATGTGTTTTTTCTTCTCAACAAGTACTATAGAATCTATAGCATAATGACAACAATAACGATGTTGTATTTTGTAATTTTGAAAATTCTATGGGCCAACTCAGTATTAGAGGAAATCATTATGCCCAATCTTGGCACAACTCTAAATTGTAATCACCCAGTTTTAGCCGCAATCCAAGCACGGATTAATATATAATAAAATTACCCTTTTTTGTTAAAAAACAATTATATAATTAAAATGAATATATCAACATTCATGAAAATGAAATAATTCATAAAATACAATTTTGTATTCAATTAAAATCACGGATGCATATATAATAGTACATCACATACAAGGTCCTGTTAAACAAAATATGCTTTCTAAAAATCTTTGTATGCCTTCAAAAATGATCAAAATCGTTGTTAGACAATATCAGTTGCCTTCAATACACGTTCATTCAACTGACCCTCTCCTCATCAAAGAGAATCGTATATATCGAGTAAACTTTTTGTAACAAAAAGATATTTTTTATTGTTTTAACAAAGTATTTACTAAATTTTAAAACGAAAAAATATTATGCATAGTAAATCCATTGAATGGATGAAATCATGTTTTTAAATTAAAACTCTGGTTGTTTGGAATATTGTTGAAGATTCTCTAATTGGCTATCAGTCAAATTTTCCGTTCAACAGAATTGAATCTATTCCAATTTCCAAGGGACAGGTCTTGATCCCTATATATTTTCCCAACACATTTTGTTGAAAGGAAATGTATGGTATCCTTAGGCTTGCCCCCTTTTCCCATTTTATCTACACAAATGGATTTAGAAATTATAAGAACTCATTATATTAAGAGAGTGCTTGAAATAAGAAATAGGTGCAACATATCAAGATTTAAATAGGGTCCCATTTATTTTGGAAACAAATGGGGAGTTGGTGTACATGTGAAAATAAGTACATAATATATAGTATGTGAAGTCATAATGTAACTTTTGAAATATGTTATAACTTTGACAAGATTAAAGCTTATTTCTCTAATAGGGAATAGTCCATTTCATATTATTGTACTGCTTTGCATAGGAAATAATTTGGATGTTATTCCTTTAATTCCTTTTTTTTAGTTAGAGTTACATCTATGGTATCACCAAAATTGAAGGTATAAAGAATAAAATTATTTGAATAATTTGGGCTAACCAATACTAGGTTTGAGGCTATCACCTTTTTAAATATCATCAAATGTTATATGCTACTCTTTTTTCCATTCAAATTTTTCATATTTCTTGAGTAATTTGTTGATTGCCTTGACAATAGAGGCATAATCTAGCACAAATATTCTAACAAAAATAATCTTCACAAAGAATAATTGTACTCCTTTAAAATTAGTTAGGGCCTTCGATTCAGCTATGGTCTTAATCCTCTCAGGATTAATATATATTCCTTTCTAGCACAATGTGGCCTAATAATTTCCCTTCTGATATAACCAACAAGCATTTCTTAAGATTAAGTGACATTACATATTGTCTACATATTTCAAGAACTTGTTGTATATGTGACCAATGAGAATTTCTTAGCTTTGAATAATTTTTTAAATCATCCTAATGCTATAAATTTTCCAATTAAATCTATGGATGCATGATCCATAGCTCTATGGAACGTCACACAAGAATTTTTTTTAATTCGAAGGGCATGCAAACATAAGCATAGGTTCCCCATGGTGTTACAAATGGCGTTCTATGTTTGCCATCATTAGCAACTAAAATTTGATTGTATCCAGAGAATTCATCTAACATAGAAATTAGTATTTATCCAATAACTGATTGGAGCAATATTTCCATGTTTAGTAGTTTGTAATTGTCTTTGATTGAATCCTAATTAAGGTCCTGAAAGTTAATATGGATTATTATATACCCATTCTATTTTCAAAATATTATTGGGTTTGAAATTCATTCATAATGTCATATTTTGAGGATGATTCCAACCTTTTCCATGTTTTCAATCTATGTCTTAACCAAAGGCTTGAGCTTGGAATCAATTCTCCTTGGTTTTTGACTCACTAGCTTAGTATTATCTTTTAATGGAATCACATGCTAAATGACCTATTTGTTATACTCTTTCAAGTCTCGGTATGTCCATGCAAAGACATATTGGAATTTTTCGATCAAGACAGAACATTGATCAAATTCACTTTGTGAATAGTCCATCTTGAGATTCAACCATTTAGGACATTCAAGGGTCCTGATATTCATATTTTTAGTATCTTGAACTCCCTTGAAAAATAATTCTCCAGTGAGGATAGAACATGGTATCTCATCACTTTAGTTAAAGAGTGATTCAAGTGACACTAGAATACTATTATTCTTGAAGTTTTCATTATTATTTTCTTCATTCTTCTCATCACGATCATCTACAAGAAATTGAATAATATGTTCTTCATTGTTGAAAACATGCCAATATTCTTGGTTATTCAGAATGGATGATTGGAATAGAATTTATACTCAAAAGGAACTAGATGATAAATCAAGATCAAAGAGTGAAGTAGCAACGACTAAGGAATTTTCCTTATGATTTATGCCCCTTGGGATAAATGATATTTCAAATGATTGAAATTTTTCGATCAAGTTCCAAACTCTCTCCACATAAAATTAAAATCTATCCTTTTTAGTATTATACTTCTTGTTGAACTGATTGATGACTAATACATAGTACCCCATAACTAAAATATATATAATCCCTTTTTAATGGGTTAAAAAAATACCTTGAATTCATGCTTTATATGCTGCTTCATTTTTTATACAAGTAAATTGTAAAGAAAAGAAAATTAGAAAAGTTTCACCTTATAGTCTTTCCAGAATTTTCTTGCTCCTGATCCAATGTTGGATGAAACATCGTCAAATAAAATCTTCCAAGTACTTGAAAATTAATCTCAACCATTATTTTGTGAAGTATCTACATTACTAAGTATGGCATAATTTTCCAAACCTATGTTGATGTACTCATCCACAAAATTGATTTTCTTATTTTCAAATAAGACCGGGTTCTTGGGTTCTCGCGATATTCTTGTTAATCAATCATTTTTGTTTGGAAGCATCATGCAACTTCCAATCATTCATTAGGTATCCCCCAAGAGGTAAGCTCCATTCTCTTCCTAAAACTAATCCATAGGCAATCGATACATCAACCACCATATTGTGAAAACAATTGTAATATGAAGAGATGATTGTATCATTGCACAAAAAATCATTTATATCCTCATAATTAGGTACTTTATTGACTATAATGCATATATGATTTCTTCTATTTCATAATGATTCATAAAATCAAGTCTTATTACATTCATAATATAAATTGGAATAATGTTATTAGTAGAACCACTATTAATCATAAAATTATGCAACACAATATTTGAGTTACAAGTGATATATAAAAAGGAGGAACCCTTCCACGCACTTTTAGTTTCGACTAGAGGATCCACTTGTGGGAAATTAACAACTGCAACTTCTATTATCACACTTGAGGATTGTTCATTTTTGAGAGATTTGATGAGAATTTCTCTTTGTTGAGGAATATTGACAACTTCTAAAAATGGAAGAGTAATATGAATTTTATGTAAATCATCCATTATATTGTAAGTTGTTCTTATAGTACCTTGAGTTTTGTTTTGAGATGGATGAGTCTTGTCATGAGGCACATTATTCCAGTTTTTGTCTCTGTCGGAAACTATATCACTACTGAGAGGGGGCGGGTGAATCAGTAGTGTGGGAACTTATAAACTTTTTCTACAATTAATTATTATTTAACCATGCAAACACTAAAACACATAATCAGAGATTAGACCATCAAACATATGCTAGAAACCACAAAATCAATCAACGTAATGGACATAGATAGTTCTGGTGGAAAACCCTTCTTCGAGAAAAAAACCACCCTATTAGTGTTGCATTGCTCAATATATTTTATTAATTTGTTTAAAAAATGTTACATGGATCAAGTTACACCCATAAGCCAAGATACTTGGCTTCCTTCACTGTATGCTAGCATCTATTAGACATGAAATCTATTTCTCTCTTAGATCTACAGACTATCATCCACTGAAGGCCACCAGGTTCAACAATCATCACCCAAATTCCGTTGAACTATCCAACACCTATTGGATGAATAAATATATTCCTTCTACTAAATCTTCCAAATCACTGTATACTATGAAGCCTTCGTGCCTTCAATTCCTCCATGTGAGCCTCGTTTCACAATATTTCAAACGAGACTCCCAATTCTCTCAACATGAACATCACAACAACACCATTGTTATGAATCAAAAGCTTCAAAAAACACTGAAGAATAAAATAGAACACAATCTCCAAATATTCCACTAGCTTCCACACAATATCACCAAACACTTCTCCAATCCACACATCAACACCTCACTTAATGCATAAATATTATGGTTGAAACATACTTCATCTCATTGTTGCTACAACTGCAAACTGCTTCAGAAATTTTGCAATGAAACCCTCACACAACTTGCACACTCATATCCACTCTCACTCTCACTCAACACATCAAGTGAATCATTCATACTATCATCGATATTTCTCCAATATATGGATGAATTGAGGTACTCAACTCAAGAATTACCAAGAACTACTAAGATCCACAAACTTTTTTTATACACTTGATTTGATCTGGATTAAAATTATTGAATTTATCAAGCCACTAACTCCAGTTCATTTTGATATTTTCAACTTTTATTAACTTCTCGAGGTCTTACAATATTTTCTGACTATAAGCTGAAAAGTTTTGAACAATATTGTCGCTAAAACACAAAAATTATTTGAGCATCACGAGAAATCCATAGAAAAACTTGTGCAAATGCTCAGTCACACACATGAAATTGTCTCCATGCGATTGGAACAACATATTTTCTCCCATAGGCCTAACTCCATGCGACTGGAGCTTTTCATATACTCCCAAAGGCTTTGTTCCATGCGACTAGGGAAAAAGCCAAAGAGAAACACTAAAACTTTAGTCCAAGACCTTTTCCAGCTGATGGATAATCTTATTCATCTCCTGAACACTCCTCCAATCCTTTGTCACAAGTCTGTTGTTGATTACATAGTCCAAGGAATCCTACAACAAGTCATTGAAATGTAGTCCCTAGTCTTCCAAACTCATAACCAAGACCAACACCTCCAACTCCTCAAGCAACAACCACAACTTGTACAAGCAACTCTTGCAACTATTGCAGCATCTCCAACTCCTGCAGAAATATCATCATGTCATACAACTACCTCTAACATTGATAGAAGCACCTACAACGCATACAACCTCATCTCAACATATCTAGCAGCAATCCAATGTCTCCAAGACATAAATATACATATCCAACACATAGATAAGCACTCCAACCAACTAAAACAACAAAATATTCAACCAACACAACAAGTCAACCTCAATCCAATCACACATGTGGAATCAATCTCCAAATCACCTCCACTGGGTATCGTCATAAGTATGTTAGCAATAATGCCAACTAACAAAACCATCAATCCAAACACAGATCACCAAGCACTCATCACACAAGAATATGACAAGGAGCACCATGAACCTGTTGAAACCAATGTCAAAACTACAACTCCAACAAACTCCCCCTTTGGAATTGATATCAACCTCAACAAATTGTGAGGTTAATCTCCATACACTCTCCAAAACTGAAATTGCAATTTTGAATTTGATCTCTATCCATCTAAATTCTCTCCTCCCTTTTACATCAATGGAAAAGGGCTATACCAACACTGAATACAATGCCAATAACGTGTCAGATGAGAGAAGTGCTCCCCCTATCAAACATAATATCATTTTGATGCAAACCAAGAAGTATATCCTAAAAAATAAGCATGTGAAACAAGGAACTTTGTTGCCAACACCTCTAACCAATAACATGCAATCTCTAAAAAACTAAACATCCTCCACCTAAGCATGTAACGGAGCTGCAGTCACACTCTCTTTGTTGCTGAAGCAACACATCCTCTATCAATGCAATAAGCCTCCTTACCAAGTTCAAGAGACTACTACTTATGAACCGTGATTCTAACTTATTTCGGACAATGATATTCAATAAAGTAAAATACATACAATGCTTCATAGAGAAAATACATGGTTGTCAAAAATACATAATATTGATATATGAATCATCTATAAACATTCCTATCACCAACCATGAATCTATGGACCCAAGTTTACATCATGCACCCAATGTGGTGGGGCTACATCAAAGATATATAAAATAATACATGATTTGGACTTCCATTGACCCATATATATCTAATGAAAAAACATACTAGACACCATGGGTCTTTCCATGAGAAATATACCCAAAATATGACACAATGATAGTACATGGCTTTTAAAATTGCATAGTACATGACTTTTACAACTTCACACAATGGTGCTCTCTTCTATACATGCCCAAAACATTAAATAACATGAGTACATGGCATAAATGAGCAATAATATATTCTCCATATAACAACAACAATGATAATACAATCCATGGCATGTGCTTCAAGTACAAGGCCCCCAAGAGAAATGATATACTCGCTCAATATGGAGCAACGAAAATAGGAGAACTATCCAACCATATCTTAGTGCATGGCCACTCAACACCTTGGCCATCACCATTCCATCAATAAAAATCCTACATCAAAATCATGATAACCACTAGCATCCACCATGATTCTCCACGTGTGCATCATCAACAAAATCAACTAATAGCAGCAACATAATATACTATCAACTCGGAATATAAGAAGCACATCAATATCTACCAACAATAACACTAGCAGTATATCAAATATCTCCATAGGTGAACAAAGTATCATCAATAATGCACACTCAACAAACCAGTGAGTAGAAAATCATCGATATACATCAGTAGCGACAACATAAATTAACTCATCAGTATCTTGGTCCATGAACATGTGCAACAATGTATTCTCTCCATGTATAAGCAATAATATAAATCAACATGACCCAAACATGTGAATATCCAATGCATAAGAAATAAGGTGTATAGTCTAGATGATCCAGCTCTAACACATAATCTTGTCTCCATAGAAACAAAAAATATAATAAATCATGTCATAACTATGGTCTATCAACGAGAACACTAGTAGCGTGTCAATTTTTCCATGAAACCATACTATCTCATCCAACTAGTAAAATGCGGTAGCAGCAATCAAATTCATCTTGCATTGAAACAATGTTAAACGTATGCACAACAGGATCATCAATAATGAACATAATTCCAACACTCAACAAATCCATTTGGAAGAAAAAAATTCTCCCACTGAATGTGTGATCCTCCATCACACCTTGACCATGCACATAATACAACCATGTGACTATCATATCTCTAAAAACATCAATAAGAATTCAGCATGCAGTTGCTCCAAAAACCATCAATAACAATATATATTTGATCCAATCTATAATCAAACTAGAAATAAATATACCTTAAATGAAAAAGTACTTCAACCCTCTTGAACTCCCCTTGAACTCATGCGTCTCCTACAATATGCAGATGTATCTTCATGAACTCTTCCATATATGGTTGCACATACAATAATCTACATGTAACTCATGATGACACCATTTTCTCCCCCTAAGACCATGCAGGTCTCAGCTTTTTGTGGGAGTTCCTTGCTACTCTTTTCTCCTCCAAATGTTTATCTATTGATCCTTCTTCTTCTTGTGCAGTTGGCCTTGAAATTATCCTTTTTTTGGTTGGATATCCTAAAACACATGGGAAACTTTCAATCCTTGGCGTTATGTCCAATATTGTCACACACAAAAAATCTAATGTGACCAAGGAATAGTGGAATAGGTTGATGTATTCAATTGGTATAATTTTCATTGCTTGCATGTGCCCTGAAATCAATATCCCTATGGACAAAATCATTACATGAGAAACAGTAACCATAAAATGACTATTATACTTGATGGATGGATATTTCCTTTGCATGCATGCTTGATATTGCTTCTCCTTTGATTGCTCCTTTTTATTAGAGAGATTAATCTCTCCATTTCTGCAAATTGTTGCTATCTGTCCACGAACTTGAAAATTATAACACTTCCCTAATATAATCTTGTTCTTTGGCCTCCTCTTATTCTTATGCTTCATGCATAATTGGATATTTTTTTGTTGATTCTTCATTTTCTTGCTACCACTAGCTTCTCCAATAATTATCGATTTGCTTGTAGATGCTTAAGCACTAGTTTTTATCCTTTCTCATTCTTGCCTTACAGAAATTGATTCAGCCTTCAAGTTCTGGCACTCATCCTCCAACTCGTTGTATTGCTTCTTTACTCCAATTTTGATTTTTCTTCCTTCATCCAGCTGAGTTTTTAGATCTAAAATTTTTTCTTTGAATGCACATTCCTTTTCATCAAAAATTTGCAGCATCATCTATTGATCTTTATTTTCATCCATGAGTCTTTGAATTTCTGCTTCTAGTGCCATTATCTTTGATTGGTTTTCATATTTACTACTGATCTCAAATTTTTGTTCCTTTAAATTGATGCTTCATCCATCGTTAGTATCACTAGGGCCTTCATCTTCATCTTGTGAGGAGACTTGATTTACCACTACAATATCTGTTGGAACCTGTGCATTTTTCTCCAATCCTTAAATCTAAAATTTTCCTCCAATATACAAATTATGCAACCTATACAACATATATTTTGTAGTATCACAATGTATCAGATATATGTTGTCATATTTTGAAATATTATGCAAAATAATTTTTTTTGCCATATCATCAAATTCATCTCTAACTCCATATTCTACTGATAGCAAAATATTTTCATCAAGTGATAGAAAATATGAACCCAATTTCATTCTCCATGTTGAAAATTTACCTTTGTGAAGCATTGGAATTCCTTGTTGATCCATTTCGGAAAATTTTCAAAAATACTTCCAAAAACTCCAATATCTGCTTTCTAACAATCAAGTTGCAGCCGATAGCCTTGCTCTGATACCAATTGTTGGAAACTAGATCACTATTAAGAGGGGTGATGAATCAATAGTGTGAGCACTTATAAATTTTTTCTCCAATCAATTATTATATAACCATTCAAACATTGAAACACATAAGTAGATATTAAAGCATCAAACATAAACTAGAAACCATGAAAGCAATCAACACAATGGAGAATATAGTTCTGGTGGAAAACCATTCTCCGGAAGAAAAAAACCGCCCTGTTGCTACTGTGTTGCTCAATATATTTTATTAATTTGTTGAAAAAATTTTACTTGGGTCAACTTACACCCATAAGTTGAAAGAATTGGCTTCCTTCACAGTATGTTGGCATCTATCAGACAATAAATATTTTTCTCTCTTGGATCTAGTGACTACCATCCATTGAAGGCCACCACGATCGACGATCCTCACCCAACTTCCATTGGACTATCTAAATCCAATTGAATGGAGAAATATATTCATTATATTGAATCCTCCCAATAATTGTATACTATGAAGTCTTTGTACCTTCACTTCCTCCATGTGAGCCTCGTTTCACAATATTTCAAATTGGACTCGCAATTCACTCAACGTGAACATCACAACAACACCATCATTCAGAATCAAAATATTCAAAAAAATTTGAAGAATAAAATAGGATAACACAATCACCAAATAATCCACTACCACACAATATCACCAAACACTTCTCCAATCCACACTTCAACACCTCACTCACTACATAAATATGATGGTTGAAACATACTTTAGCTCATTGTTGCTACAACTGCAAACTTCTTTAGAAACTCTGAAATGCAACCCTCACACAACTTACACGCTCTTCTCCAACCTCACTCCCACTCAACACATCAAGTGAATCAACCATACTATCATTGAGCTTTCTCCAATATATGAATGAGCTGAGGTGCTCAAGTCAATAATTACCAAGAACTACTCAACTCCACAAACTCTATTCATATGCTTGATTTGATCCAAATTCAACTTCTTGATCAAGCCACTAACTCCACTTTCCTTTTGATATTTTAAACTTGGATTAACTTCTACAGGTCCCACGAAATTTTCCGACCATAAGACGAAAATTTCTTAGTAAGATTGTCACCAAAACACAAAAATAAGTTGACTATCACAAGAAATCTGGAGAAAAACGCGTGCAAATTATCAACCGCACGCATGACACTAGCTCCATGCGACTAGAACATCACAATAATTCCCATAAGCTTGGCTCCATGCAACTATAGTTTTTCAGCCACTCCCATAGGCTTTGTTCCATGCGATTGGGGAAAAATACAAAGAGAAACATTGAAACTTCAGTCCAGGACCTCTACCAACTAATGGAGCATGTTCTTCAGCTCATGAACACTCCTCCAAGCCTCTATGACAAGTCTACAGTTGATGAAATAAGCCAAGGAATCTTGCAACAACTTAGTGACAAGAAATCCCTAGTCTTCCAACATGATCACCAAGACCAACACCTCTAGCTCCTCAAGTAGAAACCACAACTATCCAAGCACATTTTTCATCTGTAGAAGCATCTCTAACTCCTACAGCAGCAACATCATGTCATACAACTTCCTCCAACACTGATAGAAGCACCTCCAACACATACAATCTCATCTCAACACATTTAGAATCAATCCAATGTCTTCAATACATAAAGAGACATATGCAACACCTAGAGTAGCACTCCAACCACCTACAGCAATAGAATCTTCAACCAACACAACATGTCAAACTCAATCCAATCACACATGTGGAATCCATCTCCAAATCACCTCCACTAGGTCTTGTCATAAATATGTTGACATAAATGCCAACTAACAAGACCATCAATCCAAACACACATCACCAAGAACTCATCGCACGTGCATATGAGAAGTAACACCATGAGGTTGTTGACATCAATGCCAACAGTCTCTCTTTAATCTTTGGAAGGGTGGCCTGTCAGAGCTTTTCCTTTTTCTTTATTTCGTTGTGCTCTAGTTTGAACTATATTTTTTTTGTAAAAACTCCTCATCCTCTTGTGGTGATTCTACTTCTTCGAAATAAAAAAATTAGATACTAGTGAAATGTCTTCCAATGCATTGGGGGGGTCTATCTCGTCAAATTCATTATCATCTATAGTCAGCATTCTTGGTGTAGGTCCCATTGGTGGGATAGTACTGACATTTTAATTTCTAAGAAAATAACTATATGATCCAACATTTTGGTATTGTTGAGTTTTTTTTTTCATCAATTTGTCTTAGTCTGAATATCTCATTATGCATCTGCTTCATCTTCTGATTCAATTGGGAAATCTTAGAACTATCCCTTGAATTTGATAATTCTTCAAGCGTTGGAACATTTCTTAGATTCATAGGAATGTCATGAAGGATGCTTCTTCCAACTATAGCTTATTAGGGGTTGCAAGGTGGAAGTGGCCTTCTTAGTTCCAGGATCTCGAGGGAATACTTTTCCCTCTGAAGTTTTCCCAAAATAATTTCAGAATCTATATTATTTGCATCATATTCTCTTCCATTTCTTATTCTTTTCTCATAGCTCCTTCCAGAGTTTCTATATGGGTAGATTTTAAGGTATATTTTACATTTGAAGGAACTGGATTCATATGACTACCTAAGATCACACACTCATTTGGTCGAGATTTTTGGATCATTAGTTGTAGGGTTTTGAAAATAATTATGTTAAAATCCCTAATCGTCTCATCTCTCTAGAGTTGGATTTATGTGAACTGGGTGAGAAACGTATGATAACCAATGGATCGAACATATTTTCCTATGAAGGAATTCTCTATATCATCAAAAGAAGTGATTGAACTAGCAAGAAAATATCAGTACCAATCATAATAAAGTCTGACCAAGGCATAAAGAAATACCCTTACCATCACATCTTCATGTATAACCTTGTGGATATCACAATTTGCTAAAAATTGGTCCATGTGCTTATCAGGATCCATGACACCATTTCCACTAAAAATAGGAAGAACACTAGTTGGTAATGTAGGAAAGTGATGTAGTTCTCCTTGAAATGTGAGTGGACTTACTTTGTGTCTTCTTCTCTGATTTATTTGTGTTGGTTGATCTCTTATTTCTTCTCTCATATATTATCTTCCCTCTTCTCTTGTTTCTTCTATTTCATCATCATTAGGAGGATAAAAGAGAAATATTCCCTTATCTTCAGAGTATGGATTTCTTCAATTATTTCTTACTTTGGATTCTTATTATTGGGCCTCAAGATGTCCTATATTTCTCCAAGTTTTCCTTTTTTTAATGGAGTCGCCTGTTTAGGTTCTATGGTGCAAGTTCTTCCTATTGAACTGGAATATTCCAAGATATTTCCAACTCTTCTTTCGTTCCTACTATTTGTAGAACAAGATGATATAATTGATGCAAGATACTTATTTAGTCATTCAATCCAATAAAAATATGTGGTTGATATGGGTCTAAACAATTCATATATTGGGAAATGAATATCAAATTAGTCAACCCCTAGTATGGTTGCCAAAAAATGTTGATATTTTTTATAGTCAAGAAAAAATTCAACCTCGTAGGGCCAAGATACAAATCCCTTTTAATTTTTATAGGTGTGGTTTTCTTATTTTCAACACACTCAAATTTCTAATGTGTATATATCGAGAAATAATATACATTCAAATTATACATATGTGAGTGGACCAGACATGGTAACCATAACAGATAGTAAAAGAGAATAAATATAAAGATATTTAACTAATCATGTCCATTCCATTCATGATTCGCGAGCCAAGCATCATTGAAGCAATACAATAGATAGAGACAAAAAATAATGTTCCAACTATTCAAAGAGTTATAAAATAATTTCATTCATGGAAATCATAAAGGGTGTAGGAAAACATTCACAAGATTCATGTTGCTTTAAGCAAATCTCAGAGTCACAAATGAATAGCTTTCCCAAAAGGGAGCTTTCTATGGAAGTCAAAAATAATTTTACAATTTTAAAATATTAGAAAGGTCGGGTCCTAAAGTGCTCTTAAAAATCCTATACTTAAAGATGTAAAATTAAATAAATTCATCCCATAAGGGGATTGGAATTGGGCTCCCATGAACCAATAAATATTTAAGATACTTGAAATAAATAAAGAGATGCAGTCATGGACCAACATAAATAATGTGAAGAAACAATTAAGAAAGTTGAATAACTAAAGACTCAGAAGAAAGAAGGGAAATGCTTCAAAGGATTTTTCTGCATACAAAAATGATGAGAAAGGACCTTATGTTGTGTTGAAGAAGATGCTCCATTATATGGCCTAAAGGAATTCAATAACCTAACTATTTAATAATTATTGCACATTAACAACATATGGCAATGATTTCTTTAGTCATTCTTCAATATATTCTGGAGGGAATTTTATGTCCTACTTGACACATAAGTCAAAGATCCCCTTCTCAACACTTTCGGCATCTTCTTGCAACTATGTGGTTGTAGCCAACAAGTCTTCATTATAATTTACAAATGTAACTAACCAGTTTTTAATCAATTTATATTTTGATTAATAAATATATGTATTTATTTCATATTTAAATACATTAATTTAAATATAAATGCATTTCTCGATCAAACGAGAAAATTATCGATTACCCATGTTTTTGAGGTAGCAAAAAAAGCACACGATTTTGAAAAGTGGTTATTCAGAATAACTTTTTTTTAACATATTTTTGGCACTTTAAATTTTCTGATGTAACATTTTTTTTTTTTAAAATATTACTGATTTTCATGTTAATTTTGAAAAGTGTTGATACAACATTAACCCATTTTTTTAGAGGGCTTATTTTTTACTCTTTAAATTTTTCTATGTATCGAGTATGAACATTTGTTTTAAAATGTTAGTAATTTTCATGCTAATTTTGAAAAATGTTGATGCAACCTCAACTCTTTTTGTTTAGAGGGCTTATTTTTTACACTTTAAATTTTTTAATGTATTAAATGTGGATTATAATGTTTAAATGTTGGTGATTTTCATGTTGATAATAAAACTATATATATATATATATCACAAAAAAAAACCCATAAAAACGTAAAAAAAACAAAATTAATTTGTAAAAATAAAAAAATTTAAACAATAAATAAACAAAATAAAAAATTTCAAAAAATAAATAAATAAATGGGGAAATAATTTAATAAAACCATATAATTTAAGGAAAAGAAATAATAATTAAAAAAAAAAAAAAACCATCCAAAAAAAATCTTCTAAGTTCAAAAATAAAATAAAAAAACCACATAATTAAAAATAATAATAAAATAAAATACATATATATATATATATATATATATATATATATATATATATATATATATATATATATATATATATATATATATATATATATATATATATATATATATAATTTAAAAATTGAAAAATTAAATAAATAAATAAAACATCGAAAAATTTTGCCAAGGTGGGCCTAGGTTGATTCCCAAAATCGACCTAGCCTGCCTAAGCAAAAAAAATTGATTTTTTTTAATTTAATGTTTTTAAATTTTTAATTTATTTAAATTTAAATTTAAAATTTTATATAATTTGTTTGATTTTTTATTAATATTTTTTTAAATATTTTAAATTGTTAATTTTTTTTAATTATTTTAAAATTATTATTATTATTATTATCATTATTTATTTTTTTATTTTATTTGTTTTAATTATTTTTATTTTTATTTTTTAAATTATGCTTCTTCTTTTTTAGGTATATAACTTTAAAAAAAATTGATTTTTATTTTTTTAAAGTTAATTTTAATTTTTTTTCCTTAAATTATGTGGTTTTTTGAAATTATTTTCCCTTTATTTATTTATTGATATTTATTTTTTATTTTTTATTTTTATTTATTTTGTTTAAATTTCTTGTATTTTTACAAGTTTTTTTTTTTTTTTTTTTTGGATTTTTCCTTGTGATATTTTGTTTTATGTTTTATTACCAACATGAAAATAAAATAAAAAAAATTGTCCACACTTAATATACTAGCATTTACACCGAGAAATGCAAAGAAACACCAAATGCTCGATATGAGGATTGAGGAACCTGGAATTTAATAATTAATACATTATTTTTGTGTAATATTTTATGGTTTTTATGTGTAATTATGCAAAAATTTGACGTAATTAATAGTATTTTCAAACATAGTTTCGAGATCAACAGACCGAGGAAAATGTTAAGTGGTGAAAACATTGGGTAAACAGTAAGCACTCAGTTGCAATATATGTCTTGACACATCTAAATATAACATATTGACATTGAGATTGGATGGTTTTAGGAACAGGTAAAGATTAAATATTGAGTAGTAATTCCATTGTTGGGTTATTCTATTTTCAGTATGTTTATTGAATACCCAATGGAAGGATACTGAACCAGCTTATTTATTATATGGTGCTTAATATTTATTTTTAATATTTGATTCTAATTATTATTTAATGCCTTTTTAAATTGATTAAATTTGTAAATTTAATTCAATATCTATTATTTAGGCATAATTTTTACTATATTGATGTGAAAACTGTGCCTTAGAGCCGTTGGTACAAGATCCTGCAAGATTTTGAGTCGTTCTCCTATTCTCTCCCTGCGATGCTGAAACATAATATTGTATATTAACAAACGTGTTCTTTAGTAGCTCATATTTTTCAACAAAATATAATAAAGCAATAATATTTACTAATAGCATTATCAAACAATTTGACCTTAAGATAAAAATGTCTTTCGAATAGCATATAACTCATTTCAAAGGAGCTCATATTACAATTGTTATTAACATCTTCTAATTACACCATATAACTCATTTCAAAGGAGGAGATAATGAAATGGTTATTGTCAATGTAACATTGTTCATGGAGTTTAATTTCCATGTATGCAGGTTATAAATTATTGTTATTGTTATCAGTAACCTTACATAGAAATAAAAGTTCCTGAAAATATTTATTTCCTTGCAGAGACTCGTTCCCTTCAATTCCTGAAAATATTTAGTTCCTTTCACAAGTTGGTTCAAGTCGAGTGCAGAGTCCCGATTTTGGACATTAGTTGTGTCGAGATCTGGTCTTGTTATTGCTTTTTCGAGGCGTTTCGTCTAAGAATGGACTAGGAAGAGGTAGTGCGAGAGAAGTTAACAAGAATCTCACACTTAACAAGAATCTGGTGGTGGGGAGTCTACTCCTCTACCTCTTTGTTCTTCACTGTGTGTGTTGTTGGATGGGCTACCTACGTAGTTGGGGGGTCGCCAGGGGTAGGGTTTCCAGACTAAGTCATGGACTGCTGGGACAGCTGGTGACACTTTGGTTGTTAATTACAACACATCAGTGCACAACCTGGCGGTGGTGAGCCCCGAAGCGTACAGGAGCTGCACCAAGGGAGGGGCTCAGCCTCTCACTTCTGGTAGCGACAAAGTTACTCTGAATAAGGGCGCGAACTACTTCATCTGTAGTATTGCTGGCCACTGTGCTGCTAGAATGAAGATCGCAGTGTCTGAAATTTAGTCCCACTTTGTAGATAAACACACCATATAAATAATGATGCGCTATATTTCGTGGTCTTTCCTCCCTACTACATATATAGAGATATATGTATAGATAGAAAGTGTGTTTCTGGGTTTGTCAACATTGCTGCTGAGACTCCTGTATACTATTATCTAAGAATGCTCTATCTAAGAATTCTCCGCAGTCTATGTTCTACCACCTCCTGGGCTTTAATTCCAAAGCCATTCTCTGTAATCATCGTAGTTACGATTCGCGCTTCTCTTTCGACTTCAAGGAAAATTCGGACCTTTAGGACTGTGTCTAACGACAACCCGTCATTTTTCGGAATTGTGATCTTAGTGTGAAACCCTATATTAATTCGTACACAATACAAAACTTCGGTACATAAAACATACACTCTTCGGTTGCAAAATATTTGGGCCTTGGGAGAATTAGAGGTCAGCGAATAAAATTTTGAATGATTATCATGTTACTGAATTATGAAATGGGGACATCAGTCTTTGTTTGTGTAATTCAGTGAGGGGACGTCATTCGATGCTCGACTAGTGACCCGATTTCAATGTGTGCGATTTGATAGTTGATTTTAAAGTTTTCATGATAATGAAACAAGTATGCCCCCACAATGTGTCAATTTCATGGCTGTTCTTCAAGTTTTCATTACAATGGGTCGAGGTGACTACACTGCATGTTAATTTGATGGTTGATTTTCAAATTTTTGTTTCAATGTATCAAGTTATCTTAGGCTAAGATTTTAAAATCATTATACATTTAGCATTTAAAAAACAAATTGCTCTTGGTATAATAATTCTTTCATTCAGGTGCTCTTGTTTAAAGTTTTTTTAGTCATAAAATTTTTCCATAATGTTATGCTTGAAATATTTCAAGGACTTACAGTTTTTTTATAGTCATAATCTTTGGTTTTAATTCCATGGTTGAAAAATTGTCAAAATTTTAATGTTTTTCTAAGTCATGATATTTTATCTTTAATGTTATTGTTGAAAACAGTTATAAGAATTTGTTCTATAGCACCATGAGTGAAAATTGTTGGAATATTAAGGTTTTTCAAAGACGTGATATTTTATATTTAACGTCATGCCTAAAAATCGTTGGAAATTTAAGTCTTTTCAAAGACATGATATTTTATCTTTAATTTCATGCTCGAAAATCATTGGAACTTTAAATTTTTTCACAGTCATGATATTTTATATTTAACGTCATTATTAAAAAAAATTGAAAAATTACCCTGAAAAAAATAAATAAATAATGTTATTCTAGCATCAACACTTTTCGTTTTTAAGGTGTCTTTTGCGAAAATAAAAAATAAAAATAAAAAATAAAATAAAATAAATTGATTTTACTGCCATTTTTAAAAAATGATGAAATTTACCCTGAAAAAAAATGTTATTCCAGCATCAACACTTTTCCTTTTCAGGCTGTTTTTTGCACAAAAAAAATTGGTTTTTACTATTATTTTAAAAAAATGTTGAAAATTTACCCCAAAAAAAAAAAAAATGTTATTCCAGCATCAACACTTTTCATTTTCAACCTGTTTTTTCATGTTTTTTTGGTGTTTTTTTTGCTAAAGTTCTTGTTTTGAGGTAATATTTTTGCTAAAGTTCTCGTTTTGAGGTAATAGTTATCATTTGATCAGTAACTTTTTTATATTTAAATTAATATCTAAATATATTAATTTAAATTAATGCATTTTTAAATTAATAAGATTTAAATTAGTATTAATACATTTAACTTATAATTAAATTAACACATTTAACTCATATTTGAATTAATACATGTTTAATATATCTAAATTAATATTTACATATTTTAATTTTAGTTTCAACATATATCAATATATTTACATTGATTTCATATTTTCATTCATTTTTATTGCTTAATCTCTTTATTTATTATATATTTCTCATCTGCCTCTTCTCGACCTTTGTCCTGATGATGGGTCTTGGTTTCGACTCGAAACGTTGATAATAAAAATGTCTACTATGGAGCAATTTTTGGCATCACAATTTCAAGATCATCACCACAAAAATCTAAAAACACTAATCAGTCAAGTTGTTGAATTCAGAATGCATTGTAGTATTAATGATCTCTAGTATAGAGTCTCTAATCATTTGGGGACCCTTAAGGTTTTCGACAACTTGAATTGCCTTGAGAAAGGCATCACTACTTTTAGTGTTAAATTTTTCACAATCAACAATAGCCTCCTCTGACCCTTAATTCTAAAAGACCAACTTACTTTGATATGTTTTAATCTTTTAGGTCCTAGGAGGCTCTGTTGTATCCTTTGGAATTTTCTACGTAATATGATCTTATTCACAAAGGTTAAAACTTCATTATCAATGATTTTTTTATCATTTTCTCAATTCCTTTTAAGATAATAAAAAAATGAACAAATTAGTTGTGCCAAATTCCTTAAATGCAGAGTCATTTCCCATAGTTCTTCAATCATTTCCATTTTCTTATTAACGTTAGTTACGATATAAGATCTGATTCCTATGAGTAAGTGTGCCACTTTCTTTACCCAATGTGGTGTGTTAGGTGTGTTAGGTGTGTTTTATGTAGACTGTGGTGCTTTGATAGCTAAGGGGGACATGAACAAGGGCACTGGATTAAGAGCATATTCAAGCTCATTTATTCTCCTTTTTAGTCTTATATTTTTTTCTTCATGATTTGTAACAAAGTGGGCTAGAGATTCACAAATATTTTAGGGAAATTTCAAGATTCCATTTCCTCTTATTTTTGAAACGTCCACTTTTGTTTTCGACTAGTTAATGACCTTTTTATTATAATTTTTTATTCTTTCAATAGTCATCATTTTATTACCTTGATCATATTGTACATTTTGCTAGGCTTGTGGATTGTAATAAAAAATGGTGGGATCTTCTACTATCTATTAGATCATTCTTTGGGTTCCATCCATGCAATTTGTAATCCAATTAGGTAGTGGATTATCATCAACTTCCATATGTACTTGTTATTCTGCAAGTTGAGCCTCTTTATAGATTTTTCTCCTGGATAATTAAATAATGTGTGATCTTTCCAAGACCACATTGGGAGGTGGTTCCTCTCCATCTCCTCCACTAGAATTCCTATCATTACTCGTGCTTCCAACCATATTGGAGTCATTTATTCTATGACTAGATGAAGAACTCAAGTGATCCTTTAGTGTCAAAGTTGGAGGGGTGCTTGTATGCTTTTTGCCTCTTTCTTTATATTTCCCTCTTGAAGTAACATTTATTTTTTCAACAATTGGTTCAATAGGGATAGGTTTTTCTCTTTCTTTTGATGATATGATGAGACTTTCTCCGCTCTTTTCAGTCATTTTCGTAAAAAAATTCCATATATAACTATGGAAAGGTGCCTTGAAAATATTTTCCTTCTGGATCAAAACCTTGGACTGACTCCGCTTTAGTTAAATTAAAAACTTTCAATGACATTGAAAATTCTACCAAGTGGGTCAAGTTCTTTACAATCACTTCTCTCACATTAAAGGGAAAATAAATGAACTGATTCTTTTTCTTTCTCTCAAATAGAATGAGTCTTGGATGATACTATCTGTAAACTTTAGCAAAAAAATATCTTTCCAATACCAATTTAGGAAGCAACAGGGGCTTATCCTAGAATCCACAAATGTGAATCAATGTGTTTTCCTCTCTTTCTTCATGTATGCAATTTCCCCAAAGGAAAGTGTGTGATTCATTTGAAATTCAAGTGGGTTCTCACCTAGTTATTAGATGGCTAACTTATTTAACAAAAGAATTTTGTATTTGACACAAGTGAAATGGGGTCTTATGCTTCCACAACACCAGATACTAGAATTACATTGGTTTTAGATCTAGAATCAAATTTTTCATATGGGGTAAACCATGAAAAGTGTGACAAGAAACTAGATCCATGACCAAATTATCTATCATGAAAAGCATATGTCTCGGGAATATTGGTGAGATGGAATAATAATTCGGTAGAGATGAGGTATTCCCAATAAAAAATAACATCTTTTTAGAAAGAATAGTGTAATTCATAAAGTGCATAATTAGGGACATATGCAATAATTTATTGTCCCATTACTTGATAAAAATACCATGAAAAATATATATAAGGCTCAACAAATATTGCAACATCTAAGAAATAAATGTTAGAAGGGTCATGTACAAGAGGCATGATGAACTCATGAATAATGTTCATTCTTCGCACCTAAAATTCCAAGAAAGTGTCGACCTATGATAACTTGAGTTACTTTATAGGTTGTGGTAGCTTAAGAAGCTTTTTGAATGCCTTTATGGTTAGGGGTACTAGAATCCTTTTAACTCCAAACTTGACCATCATGGTTTTTTGATTAAAATTTAATGCACATAAGTAAACTATTTCCCCAAAATTAAATACCACAACGACACATGCAACATTTTCTACTCCCATGGTCCTATTGTGCTATACAAAATCCCCCATTTACTTTCAATAAATGGGACCCTTTAAAAATAAATATAAATTTATGATATTGATTTTATCTTAGCCTAAGTATAAAACTTTAGGAAATAAATATTTGTTTTCCCTTTTCGCTTTGATTTTAAAAGCGTTCATCACAAATCGCATAACTTACAAGCCGAATAAGTTAAAACATATATAATTTTTGTGAAATGTGATATGCGCTACAACCTTTTTTGAGTCATATATAATTCTCATTACAAATGCTTTAAACACCCCTTTAAAAAGAAATCGCATCGCACCTTTTAAAACAATCAATTTATGGAAATTCGGTAAAGATTGTGATGGGTCGGACCCAACGAAACAATAAAAGAAACAATTATAAAACTCCAAAGATCCGATAAAGTGCATCAACATGATTCCTTAGCGCACTTCGCGTTTCACAGCGAATAACCAAATGTAAATTTTTATTACCGCATGAAAATTGCAATCTGCGATTTCCACAAATCACATTTCGCGAAATTCATCGGTGAAAAAAAGCATAACTAATGGTAATGGTTTAAAGTTGCAATATGCGATATTGATACTTATTACTCAAGTGCACAAAATGATTCATACCTAATCAACCAGATATAAGATCTAATGTCTTAAATTGATAAACTAAACACATTACTTAAAGTTGTGTAAGAGATATGATAAGAATAATTATGGGTTATTATCGGTATTTAATGGGGGTAAGGTTCGAAATATTGATATCTACTTCGAGTGTGTTTTGAATAATTAAGCACCGGAATTTTTATTATATTTTTTAACTCTATCCTTCTCTCCATTCATCTTAGATCTGAGTTTACTCTGTTCACTTGAATTTAGGAAATCGCCTAACGGAGTGAGGATAGCTGGAATGACAAAGAAAGGCAAGGAAATTTCCCAAACATCAGTTGCTGAAGACTCAGACATGTCTCCATTGTTCTCAGATACAAACTGCAATAAGGATTGTGGCAGTTCCTCATGGGAAGTAATGTACCAACTCTTCGAGGATGAACAGCCAAGGGTAATAGTAAAAATAGCTACAGCAGACATGTCAGTTCCCTCATACCGGTCCTACTTCGACGTTGCATGCTCATTTCTTCGCAAAGTAGCAACGAAGCCGAAGATTCCCCCTACATTGATATGTTAAAGTGGATAATTGACCACCTTAACATAGCAGATAGGACATTTAAGAATTCAAGGCTGGATAATATTGGTTCGTTCACTACAGAAGATTTTAGGACAATGTACCACTTGCCCATGCTGCAAAAAAATCATGACAAATATTTTCTCCAAAGCTTTACAAAGAAACATATAGACCTGATGAAAGTTATAAAGGGATGGAAAGATGACCAAGGCAAGCTGAAACGGGACAAACTCGGTATGTACCCGATAGCATAGTTACCCTCCGCTTATTGATATGCTGCTGGAATTTTATGTAGATTGTTTGAAAAGTAAGATACTACTAGGATTTTTGTAGACTGGGTCTCGTTAATTGATACAATCGTCAATTCTTCAATTATGAATTGGGAAAATATCTTGTCTGATAATTTGGCCAAAAATATCATGGATTATAGAAGTAAAAGAAGTGTTTCCTCTAGGGCAATACCCCCCTTCTATATGAGTGCTTATGTTATGGACACAATTTTCTTTTGTTCAAGTTTTCCTACCATGGGATGGAAATGGACAACCCAAGACCCCACTCCAATCCATATTTACCACAAAGCCCTTTGGGAGTCTGATTTTCATTTACATTTTTATAAAATTTGCAATGGAGTCGTGTTACCTATGCATCAGATTATCTATAATGAGAAAGCACCTAGGATTTCTAAAGAGGCTAGCATATACATTTTTCCCATTTCTAGATGGTTTTCTGAAGAAAAATTCACCTATATCAGAGTTTTCGGGAGCTATGCTTCTCCCCACATTTTGCCCTATTATGTTCCTAATAAGCTACTAGCTAGGGAAATCTCTTACCAACTTGTAGTAAGTGGTATTTCTAAGCAACTCAAAGATGCCAAGAAGGCCATTTGGACTAATATCCCTTTGCAGTGCGGTACTTTTTCACTTTTTTCATATTGGTCATACATTCAAGGAAGTTTCAAATGTTAATTTATTAAATTTGGCTGTAATGCCAAAGAGGCCATATGGCCCCAATGATGTGATTAAGAATTTCACCACTAAGCTTGAATTGAAACATTTCTTATATGAGATAAATATATTTGATGATTTCCTTCTAGGCATGGAGAAGTTCACAGATGTACTGAAAAATGCATCCAGTCATCTCATTAAAAATGACTTTGAGACTTTCAAAACATATATAAATAAAAGTCTGGAAAGAATTCCTTTGGATTTATTGTTTATTGAAGATGTCAATAGACTAACTCCAAGAATTAGCCTAGATAATGAAGCCAAATTCATGTCTGAAGATGAATCCCAAGATAAATCTAATCATGAGTCAGGGAAATCACAACATGATTCTCAGAATTCGGATCACTTTGATAATGAATCTGAAAATAGGAATGAGAGCCCAGATAAAATAATTGATAAAGTAATCAAAGGAATTGAAATGCAAGCAGAAGGAGGAATTAATGGATTTGGGTCATCTTCTCAAGAAATTCAGCATATCCAGAATACACCCAATCAAGCAGAGAATTCTCAGTCAGTTCATTTAAACAATGAATGGGAAAAATTTTCCAAGGCACCGCAAACACCACAGCCAAAGCCTAATATTGATGAATCTTCATGTTTTCAAACACCAAATCATTCTCAGAATTTAGTGGAAAATGTAATTCCGCTACAACATGTACCTGAAGTTCGTGATCAAGAGATCATTTCAGCATACCCTATAGAGCAAATTGTTTTACAGATTGAAGAATACCCTCACTTAATGTCTTCTACAGTCCTAATCATAAGGTTGTAGTTAAGAGAAGAAAGAGGAGAAGAATGGATGAAACAGTTTCAAATATTATGAATTAATCTGTTGGAATTTTATGGAAAGACCCTTTGGTTGATCCTACAGAACATCTAAATAAGTTATCACAATACACAGGAGCATATGCTACTGCATCATTGATAAAACCACTGAGGTACAAATTCTACTGAAGAAAAAAGAAGACAAAGTACAAGAGTTAGAGAGACTGTTAGAGTAGGAAACGTTTAACTTCAGCAG
This sequence comes from Pinus albicaulis, assembly GCA_034641835.2. Taxonomy (NCBI): domain Eukaryota; kingdom Viridiplantae; phylum Streptophyta; class Pinopsida; order Pinales; family Pinaceae; genus Pinus; species Pinus albicaulis. Next base: position 1,101,253,697 of record CM076583.1, read on the forward strand.
GAAAATGGAATTGAATATGTCTCAATTTCAAAAGGATTTCGAAATAATGAATTTGCAACACCAGGTGCATATTACAGAGAAAGAAGCACAACTTGAAGAAACAATGAACAAATTAAAAATCCAGCCTCAAGTAGAGTTGTTCATAAAAGAAGCACTAGCATTGAATGCAAAGCTAAAGAAGCAACAAGAAACATTTTGTTAACAAGCTTCAATCACCAGCTCTTACTGTGATACAAGCAAAATCCTAATCCAAGAACTGGCTAACAGGAGACTTGACCATGATAAAGTTGAAAAGAAGATTAATGATTTTATTCAGTGGCAAGGATCTGACTCAGGAAAGAAAGTTGACCTACCTCAAATAGATAAATTTCACAAGGACAATTTATTTAAGGATTGGGAAGTACAGTTGAGACAAGTAGAAAAGGCAACAACAAAGGCACCATGGTTAACAAATGAAATTACTAAATATGTTAATGAAAAAATTTTGAAAGTTGAAATTATTAAAGAATCAAAATCTAAAGTGCTCCCGGAACTCAAGCCATTAGAAGCACAATGGAAGCAAAGGACAGAGATGCAGAAGGAAATGATTAAAAAGATAAATAATTTTAATGAATAAAATTACTAGAATTTTCTAATCAAACATTATCATCAGTGCCTAAATATTCAGTCATTAACTGATTCAACAAAGAATTCACGGACAGCACTTTCGAATGCAGTATTGAAAGGCCAAATCAGATCAGGAATTTCGCAGCCAGCTCAGCTAAATTCAATGGTGGATATTTGTCAGCTTCGAGATTAAATGCGAAAAATGGATCAGCGCACATAGTCATCTTGTTATTTTATTTTCCTAGATTGTAGTTTAAGTTTGCTCTTTACGAGGATGGTTGTTTGAAACCTCCTCTATTTTTTGTAAAATATATTTTTAAACATATTGTAGTTTAGTATTTAAACCCTTCTCATGCATTTAGAGAAGGGTCCATAAATTTGTCAAAAACATTTGCAAAGAATGCACTTCTATAAGTTTATAAATGCTTTAATGAATTAATGGAATGAAATTTGTTATCTTTGGACATTTGAATCTGTTTAACTGATGTTGCACTATTGTACTCTTTAAATTGCTTGAAAGTGAAGAGGAGCAGAAAACTACTGTCAGTTTATATGAGTAGGACTTCATATATATGGTACTTCTACACGTTATATTAAGTTTTTCTTTTTAGATTGACAACTATCTTTTTATCTACATTATATATTTGAACTGTTGCCATAAATAAATGTTAAATGCACTTTTGTGCCAATATTTGTTTATGGTCTCTTATCTTATATATAATCACACATGTAAATGCGATATACATTTCACAATTCTTTTAATCAAACTACTTTGTGAAAAGAATGATCTTTACATAATTTTCATATCTTTCAACTATTAAATAATCTTCATTACTAATAGTTGGAAGATATATTTTTAGATAACATAAAGGAAGAAACACCCCGTGTATATGGTAGAATAGATATTTTTAGATAAATGCATATGATAGATTAAAATCATTTCCCATTTTGCATGTTATATAAGCAAAACACACCCCAAAATCATCCTTATTGGGAAACTAGTCCCTTTATCCCCAGTTAGAGAAACCATATCAAACAGAAAAGGACTTTCTCTAAGGTCCGACCTGGGTGGTTTTCCCCCATGTTGTTGCAATGGAATTATGAGGCCTCAACATTTTGGCACTAGAAGGAGGGCCAATTGTGAATGGAAAGAAGATCTGATCAATCTAAAATTCGATCTAAGAGTCTCTCTCCCTCTAGATCCCCTTCAACTTCTAAAACATTATCTAGATATAAATATTTCAAATCTGAAGTTGAACATCCCTCTCCTAAGTCTCCTAGTGAAATTCAACCCATACTGTCTCCGTATTTTCATCAAAATTACCTAGAAGTTCAGTTTTTGAGAGAAAAGTTAGAAAGAGTATTCATTTCTGCTGAAAATCCTGAAACTTCTCAATCATCTGAGATTAGTGTTTCATCCTCTTTACAACCTAGAAGAATATTAACTCGATTAGAAACTCAAAAGATAGGAATTCCTCCTTTTGAATTTCCCTTCAATACTTCTCGAAGGAAGACAAAGAAGGCTGAATCAGAGTCAATCACCGAGATCTTATCAAAAAATGCACCCCATTCACCTCCATTACCTTCACTCATTTCCACAACTTCTATTCCAACAATCAGTGTTACTTTAACTAGTTCCAGTACACAAACTACTACTCCTTCAACTAGTTCTAGAACTCAGCCTGCCCCTTCTTCAACTTAAACTCAATCCATCACCTCCACCCAAGATCCAATGGCAGGCTGAGTACCTCCACCAAATGTACAACCATGGAACAATCCAGGTGTTGTATAAAGGTTTTCTCCTCTTCATCCTCTTCCAAAATACCCTAAAATATGGTTACCTAAATTTAATCTTGATGATGGTCTTCCAGTTGAAGAACGCATTCATAATTACATGTTAGCCATTAATTTAAAGGAGGTAGTTGAATAATATTGTGTTGTAAGATTATTTCCATATACTCTCGCAGGATCTGTGGGATCCTGGTATATTTCATTACCTGCTCGCTCTATAACTAGCTGGAATATGTTTGAAGAACAATTTTTAGCCAAGTTCGGAGATGACAGAACCACTGCCTCGCTTATCAACGATCTACCAAATTTAACGGCTAAAACAGGGGAGAAAATAAAATATTTCAATTCAATATTTAATAAGTTACTCAATAAAATTCCTTCTACATCATTTCCTAGTGCATAATTTCAAATTGAGTGGTATATTTCATCTCTCCCATCTAATATAGACATTTTTGTTGATAGCGCAAAATTACCTACATAGGCAGAAAATATGAAGGAATCTTTATCTGTAAAGAAATGCATAATCGCTCTTGTAAGAAGAATTACCAAGAAGATAGGAAATCAAAGAAATTATCCTTCAAATATGATTAAAAAAAGAAGCCATCCAAAGACCCTTTTAATGTATAAGGTCTTCACAAAGTTTTAAAGACTATGAAAAATGAAATGGCAGATATCAAGAAACAACTTGTTGAAAGTTCTAGTTCACAAAACACTTTCAGACCCTTCAAGAAAAATCAGTCTTCTAATCTTCAGCTGCCCAACATCATATCTAATGCTGAGTCTAATCAAGATACAGATGAAGAGAAAACAGAAGAAGAAGAAACTGAAGTAGAAGAAGAAGTTGAACTAAATGGAATGTGGGATTTTATCCTACCAAATGAGAAACAACAAGAAGCTTTACCTGTAATTACAAGGAGCAAGAATACCACTGAATAATCGCAGCCAAATCAGAAACAAAAGATCTCAACCCCAGATAAAAATAAAACAGTAAGTAAAAAGTCTACATCTAAGGCTACACCAACTAACCCTGCTACTTTAGATGTTCCACCTACATCAAAGACAATGGTAGTCTCTGACACCATTTAGTATAATGTAGTTGAGGATATGAAAAATACCAAGGCCAACATTTCAATTCATGAACTTACTAAGCTAAAATAGTAGCATAAGATCTTACTCAGAGATTTAAATGCAGTTCCTGCTTCAGCCTTACCTGCTCCAGTAGTAGTCCAAGCTACTAATCAAATGGGTAAACCTCCTTCTCCTTCAACTAAGATAGATGCCACAGATTTGATTATGATAGGTGATCAATCCATCTCTCATACTCCTCCATTTCTTTTAACCTATGAGATCTATAATAAGAACATCCATAATTATTTAATAGACTCAGGGGCTACCTCTAATATCATGCCAAAATCAGTATGTGCTAAGTTGAACATAACTCCTCAAAGTTCTCATGTTCATATTGTACAACTTGATAGAATTAAAGTAGAAGTTGTATGAGAAATAATTTCTATCTCTATCATATTGTCATCAAACCCTAAGGTAGCCCAGATAATTGATATATTAGTGGCTGATATTCCTAAGTTTTATGGTTTAGCGTTAAGCAAAGACTGGTCTGAAAAGCTTCATGGATATTTCGCAACAGATTGATCACATATGTGGCTACCACACAATGGAAATCCAAATCAAATACGGGTAGACCGAGAGAAATTCATGAAGCATACAGTCGCTGATATTGAAGGGATAAATGAGCCAGTAACATTCAATAATAATATTATTGGAAATTACTCGACAGAATAATTTCTTGGAAATTTTAATGCTCAACCATCACCCTTTTTCGATAATGCAGTTATCTCTCAAATCAATATTTTTTCCCAGACAGACACTTCTAAATGTAAAAGTTTTGTAGATGAACCAGTAGTTAATTCTTTATTTTGATGGCTCTAATCATAAGATGGTGCAGGAGCTGGTTGTATTTTAATAACCCCAAAAGGATAAAAAGCCATGTTAGCCTGCAAACTTGTATTCTATTGCACAAACAATATAGCAGAATACGAAGCATTAATCCAAGGTTTGTACAAAGCAATTGATCTCGACATCAAATATCTGAAAGTACTAGGAGATTCGAAAATTATTGTCAAACAAGTAATAAATACCATTCATTGTCATTCTGGACATCTCAAGCATTACCAATCATTAGTCCAGGAATTGACTACTTATTTCTTAGCTTTCAAGATTTCTTTTGTACCCAGAATACAAAATGCTAGTGCAGATTTATTGGCTAATGTAGCATCGAAATTAATTCCATCTCGAGAATTTAGTCCCGATAGATTTTCCATTGAATTGATTTTTAGACCATCTGTTCCTGACAATATTACCAATTAGAGAGTATTTAATAATGATTTTGATATCATATATTTCCTTACATCTGAAGGATCTTATGATAATCAAATTCTAGATAAAAATGAACATGACACTCAGATAAAGGAAGAATAGGATGAAAATAAAATTCCTAACTCAGTTTTCAAATTAGAAGACCTTTATGATATAAAATATAGGTTTAAGAGAGTTACTAATTCTAAAACTCAAATTTCAACCTTAAGATTTGAGTTAGTAAATCTCGGAACCGATGATAAACCACAAAATGTCAATTTAGGTCTTGGTCTATCTTCTGATGAAATATTATCATTTGTCAAGTTATTAAGGACTTACAAAAGTGTTTTTTCTTGGGATTACACTGATCTTAAAACATATGACACTTATGTTATTCAACACACCATTCCTATGATTTCAGATGAGAAACCAATATAGAAAAAGTTGAGGAAAATTCGCATGAATCTTGAAAATCAAATCAAAACAGAGTTGTATAAACTCCTCAAATAAAAGATCATCTTTCCAGTTAGACATTCTAAATGGGTTTCAAATTTAGATCCTGTCAGGAAAAAAAATGGTGACATTAAGATTTGCATCGATTTTAGAAATTTGAATAAAGCATGTCAAAAACACAATTTTCCATTACGAACCATGAAACAAGTACTGCAAACAATAGTTGGTTCTGAACTTATGTCTTTTCTAGATGGGTTTTCAGGATATAACCAAATCCTGGTACATCCAGATGACAGATTAAAGACCACATGCAAGATTAAGTTCCACTTTTCAAAAGAGCCATAGGCACAACTTTTAGAGGAGTCATTAACAAATCAGTGGTTATTTATCTAGATGACATTACAGTCTTTTCTAGACAAGAGATCAATCATGTGAATAACCTAAAGCAAGTCTTTGAGCAATGTAAAAAGAATGGAATTTCATTAAACCCAAAGAAGTCATATTTTTCTTTAGATGAAGGAAAAAATTTAGATTCATTGGATCTAAGAGAGGAATCTATATTGATCCTAAAATGATCAAAGAGATTAAAAGAATTCCTTTCCCTCATAATAAGAAAACCATGCAGTCATTTCTTGGATAGATAAATTTTGTAAAAATATTTGTCCCTGATTTTTCACAAATAGTTTTACCTTTGCAAACAATGATTAAGAAAAAATCAGTCTTTAAGTGGGAACATAATGAAAGAGAAGCATTTGATTTAATTAAACAATCCATTATCAATGCTCCATTTCTTACTACCCCCAATTTTCTTAATCCTTTTACTTTGTATACCTTCTCATCATATACATCTTATGGTGTTGTTCTGACACAACTTAATGACCAACAAATTGAAGCACCAATATCAATTTTCAGTTCCAAATTGCAAGACGTAGAACTAAATTATTCATCTGTTGAGAAACAAGAATTTGTTGTCTTTAAAGCTATAAAGAATTTTAGGCCATTTATCCTCAAAACTCACACCAAAATAATAGTTTCATTCTCTGCAGTGAGACAATTATTGATGCAATGAGAATTAGGAGAGAAAAGGGCTAACTGGGTTACTGCTTTACAAGAATATGATGTAGAAATTAGACCTTCTAAAATTGTTAGAGGTCAAGGTTTTTTCAAAATGCTAACAAGAGCATCCCATCTATCATCAGAAGCAGATCCAGGTAATAATGTGCAAATATCAGAGGTAAGCCTCAATGATGTGCAGTCTTAATATGTTGATCTCAAGTTTTATTTGAAAAATGGATATGCCCCAACTCAACTGAGTTATAAAACAAAATGTGCTTTGGGATTAAAGGCCAAGAAATTTGAAATAACCAATGATGTATTGTTTATAATAAACTTTGATTCTGTGTTATTAAGATGCTTAGAGAAAACTAAAGCAGAGAAAGTTTTGCAGGAACTCCATGATGGATCAGCTGGAGGACATTTTGGAGGAAATACAATAGCACATAAAATTTTGCATGCAGGTTACTATTGGCCAACACTTTTCAAATATGCTCATTAATATGAAAGGAAATGAAAAATTTGTCAAAGTGCATCTGGAAGACAAAGGAAATCGTCTTTCCCATTACAACCAGTTAATATCGAACAACCATTTTAACAATGGGGATTAGATATAATTGGTGAGATCGTTTCTAACCCTTCCAAACAACATAAATATTTTCTCACAGCTACAGATTATTTTACTAAATGGGTGGAGGCAATTCCACTAAAGGTAGCCAAATCTAAGAATATTATTGAGTTCATTGATCAGCTTATCATAACTAGGTTTCGTTTACCCACTGCTTTAATGTTCGATAATGCATCTTATTACTCAAGAGATGTTATGATAGAATTTGCAATCAAAAGAGGTTTTAAACTTAAGTATTCTGCTAATTATTATCCACAAGGAAATGGTTTAGCAGAATCCACAAATAAAAACCTTATTAGAATCATCAAACGAACTGTTGACCAAAACCAACGAAATTGGCACAAGTCATTGACATTTGCTCTTTGGGTAGACCGAATAACTCAGGCCTTAGTTGGAACTTCTCCATTCAAACTTATTTAAGGAAAAGAGGATGTTCTTCCTACCAATGTATTTATTCCTTCTCTTGCCTTAATTCAATTTATTGGTGAATCCCCTTCTTCTTCCTTGCAAGTAAGACAATTTCAAATTCTTAAGCTCAAAGAAGAAAGAGGAAAAACTAAAGTTACTCATGCACATCATCAACAAATAGTTAAAGCTTCATTTGATACAACTTATGTCACTCCTAAAAAATTCCAAATTGGTGATCTAGTATTGAAATGGGATAATTCACATGAGGAAGAAGGTAAACACACCAAATTTCAAAGACTGTGGCTAGGTCCATTTCAAATCATTGAAGAAATAGGCCCATCAACATTTTTATTGCAAGATCTATTAGGCAAAAGATATTATTTTCCTATTAATGGGAAGATTTTAAAGAAATATTTTGCATAGGAGGTAACCCCTTCTATTCGTTGTATATTACTGTCTTTTCTTTTCCTTAGGAAAATAAAAGTTGCATAGTATTGATTTTTGTCTTTTCAAGTAAACATCTCATAAAATATTTTTGATTTATCGCTTATAGAAATAAGAATTGTTAAGGAAACAATTGAAAGGTTCGAATATCAAATAGATTTTATTTTACTGAAAGATGCAATTTCACTAAAGTTATTTATTCTCTGATGAACTCTCATCTTTATAAATCATGGTTACTCTGTTATCAGTAAATAAAAGAATCTTTAACATAGTAAAGACTCTTTTACAGATAAACAATCTTAAAACTCTAAAATTATCATCGAGAATCCTCAAAAGGACCAATGATTCACCCCATCTGGGAAACTTATCAATTTTTAGAAAGTGATTAAAAAAAAATATGCTAAAAAGCTTAGAAGATAATAATTCTCACCAAGAGATTGTTTACCATGTTCATAGGGAAATAGTTGAACTGACATTACCAACACTGCCTACCAAAACAGGGTAATGACTTGAGATTATATCAAAAGAACAAGGGTCTCGTCAAGAGCCAGTTTGATCAATTTAATTACAACCAGTGAATGGCATTGTCAATATTTGGTTACCAAGCCAAGACAATGGCTTTTAAGTAATTAAAAATACAAAAGAAAATATCTACAGAAAAGAAAACAAGTTCCAAAAGAGATCAAGTATATAAAATTGAACTTATTTTTGAAGATTTTAAGAGTCACTGGATGGGAAAATGAATCATTGTTGGGTAAGAGGTAACCCTGCCTAAAGCTTAAATTCCCTATTATATTAGAGGCTTTACCTGTGATAAAAGAGTATATATTTATAAAGTTAATCTGAGAGATTCAACTACTTTATTTTTTTTTAACTTAGTAAAGACTGATATAGATATTCATACTTTTATTTTTAAAATAGGAATTCTTATGAATTGTAATTAAGAGATATTTTATTGCCTAGTGAGATATTATTTATTGAAATTCATTCCTACAAGAATTTTTATTTCGAAAAAGTATTTAGAAATTTCAAAAAAATAATCAGAGATAGTTGGTTCTCCCAAGTGAATCGCCAATTGTTGTAATATACAACATCCCCCATTTACTTTCAATAAATTCGGACCCTTTAAAAATAAAAATAAATTTATGAGCTTGATTTTATCTTAGCCTAGGTCTGAAACTTTAGGGAATAAAGTTTTTTTTCCCTTTTCGCTTTGATTTTAAAAGAGATCATCGCAAATCGCATAACTTACAAGTCAAATAAGTTAAAACATATATAAGTGTTGCGAACTTCGATATGCACTACAACCTTTTTTGAGTCATATAGAATTCCCATTACAACTGCTTTAAACACCCCTTTAAAAATAAATCGCATCACGCCTTTTAAAACAATCAACTTATGGAAATTCGGTAAAGATTGTGATGGGCCAGACTTGACGAATAAATAAAAGAAACAATTACAAAACTCCAAATATATGATAAAGTGCATCAGCATGATTCCTTAGCACACTTCACGTTTCACAGTGAATAACCAAATGTAAAGTTTTATCACCACATGAAAATTTCGATCTGCGATTTGCGCAGATCTCATTTCGCGAAATTCATCGGTGACAAAAAAACATAACAAATGGTAATGGTTTAGAGTTGTGATATGCGATATTGATACTTATTACTCAAGTGCGTGAAATTATTCATATCTAATCAACCGAATATAAGATCTAATGTCTTAAATTGATATATTAGACATATTGCTTAAAGGTGTGTAAGAGATATGATAAGAAGAATTATGGGTTATTAACGACATTTAATGGGGTAAGGTTCGAAAGATTGATATCTACTTCTAGCGTTTTTTGAATAATTGAGCAACAGATTTTTTATTATATTGTTTTAACTCTATCCTTCTCTCCATTCATCTTAGATCTTATTTTACTCTATTCACTTGAATCCAGGAAACCGCCTAAAATAGTGAGGATAACTGAATGACAAAGAAAGGCAAGGAAATTTCTCAAACATCAGTTGTTGAAGACTCAGACATGTCTCCATTTTTCTCAGATACAAGTTGCAACAAGGATTATGACAGTTCCTCATGGGAAGCAATGTACCAACTCTTCGAGGATGAACAGCCAAGGGTAATAGTCAAAATAGCTACAGCAGACACATCAGTTCCCTCAGACCCATCCTACTTCAACGTTGCATGCTCGTTTCTTCACAAAGTAGCAACGAGGCCGAAGATTCTCCCCTACACAGATATGGTAAAGTGGGTAATTGACCACCTTAACTTAGCAGATAGGAAATTTAAGAATTCAAAGCTAGATAATATTGGTTCGTTCATTGCAGAAGATTTGAAGACAAAGTACCACTTGCCCATTCTACAGCAGAATTATGACAAATATTTTTTCAAAATATTTACAAAGAAACATACAGAACTAATGAAAGTTATAAAGTGATGGAAAGATGACCAAGGCAAGTTGAAACGGGACAAACTCAGTATGTACCCGATAGCATAGTTACCCTCCCCTTATTGATATGTTGCTGGAATGTTATGTAGATTGTTTGCAAAGGACGATACTGCTAGGTTTTCCATAGACTAGGTCTCGTTAATTGACGCAATCGTCAATTCTTCAATTATGAATTGGGCAAATATATTGTCTGATAATTTAGCCAGAAATATTATGGATTATAGAAGTAAAAGAAGTGTTTCCTCTATGGAAATACCCCCCCTCTACATGAGTGCTTATGTTATGGATGCAATTTTCTTTTGTTCAATTTTTTCTATCATGGGATGGAAATGGACAACCCAATACCCCACTCCAATCCATATTTACCAGAGAGCCTTTTGGGAGTCCGATTTTCATTTACATTTTTATAAATTTTGCAATGGAGTCATGTTACCTATGCATCATATTATCTTTAATAAGAAAGCCCCTAGGATTTCTAAAGAGGCTAGCACAGACATTTTTCCCATTGCTATATGGTTTTCCGAAGAAAATTTCACCCATATCAGAGTTTTCGGGAGCTATGCTTCTCCCCACGTTTTTTCCCTATTATGCTCCTGATAAGCTACTAGCTAGGAAAATCTCTTACCAACTTGTAGTAAGTGGTATTTCTAAGAAACTCAAAGATTGCAAGAAGGCCATTTGGCCTAATTTCCCTTTGCAGTGCGGTAATTTTGCACTTTTTGATATTAGTCATACATTCAAGGAAGTTTCAAATGTTACTTTATTAAATCTGGTCGTAATGCAAAACAGGCCATACGACCCCAATGATGTGATTAAGAATTTCACCACTAAGCTTAAATTGAAACCTTTCTTAAATGAGATAGATATATTTGATTATTTCTTTCAATGCATGGATAAGTTCACAGATGTACTGAAAAATTCATCCAGTCAGCTCAGTCAAAATGACTTTGATGCTTTCCAAACATATAGAAATAAGAGGCTAGAAATAATTTGTTGGCATGTGTTGTCCTTGATGGCAACCTACTTGATGAAATGAGATTGTTGGCTATATGATGCAGAGTGTTGTCCTTGATGGAAACCTACTTGATAACGTTGATGACAACCTACTTGATGAGTTAAGGGGAGATTGTTGGCAATGTGATACAATGTATTGACTTTGATGGAACCTGCCTGATGAAGTTGTCCTTGATGAAAGCTGCTTGATGAGTTGCCTATGATAAGCAATCCATGTGTTAAATATGTAAGGATGATGTATCTATGTGTTAAAATGGAAGGATGATATATCTACAGATCAGCTCAGAAGTAACAGAAGAAAGGAATTCCAGTAAAGTGCCATAAAATTGATAAATATGATGTGTCACAAAGCATACGCGGGTTTGTTAAGTAGAAGTAACGTATGCACGCGGAAAAGTACGTGCCAAGTCGCGTATGCCCATTTGTGCTCTAAATTTAGAATACCAAGGGGTGTTACCATGGTATTGACCCATTGTATTGAGTGCTGGATTATCTATTTGATCCCGTCCAGGAATACCATCGGAAGTGGTGTGGTTTTGGCTCATGGTATTGACAAAGGCTAAATCTATTTAAGGAGAAGAAAATCATGGTGCAAGGGTGTGAAAGTCTGGGTATTGAATGAATACTTCACTCTGAAGTATATATGCATGGAATGAATTGATTGATCTGAATTACTAATGCACCTATGAAGAAAATGATGAAGAGGGATCTCTAGATCTGAAATGTATATGTATTTTCTAGATCTGTTTATGGAATGTTTAGATCTGAGATGAGGCGAAATACTTTCTAAAGTAAAGGATGAAATCTGAGTTGTTTATCTAATCTGAAGAGATGCACAGTCCTGAAAAGTTACAGATCTATACGCAGGTTCGCTTAATTAAAAGCGCGTGTATACGCGGGTCTGCTTAAGGAAAAGCGCATATGGGCAGTTAGGGTTTTCTGAAGAATGCACAGAAGTATACGCGGGTTGGTGTGCATAAAAGGGCGTACATACGCAGGTTCAGTGAAGTAAAAGCGTGTATAGAATCTAGGGTTTGCTGAAGTAAGTGAAATGAACTATCTGATCTTTTTTGTTGTTTTACTGCTATCTGTCAATAATGTTTTCATACAGAACTGGGTTGTTTGAATAATGAATATATTAATTGAAGATCAAGTTGTTGGTTGATTGGTTAATGATTCAATGAATGAATTGATGGGGTTATAATTTTCAGTTTGATATATGATGAGCTTAAATGTGTGGAGTGGGTCCAGTCTGAAAATCTGATGAAAAGAGGCCTACAAGTTGTGTTGTATGGAAGCTGTTGGATCCAGTATTAAAATTGATGAAACTTGGTCCGCATGGTGGTGTTGAGGGTCGAAGCCTTCAGTGAGGGGGTTGTAGCTCCCTTCCAGTGGTAGCTGGTAAACGAGAGCAGGGGGTAGTAGCTCCCTTCCAGGAGAGGCTGGTAAACGAGAGCAGGGGGTTGTAGCTCCCTTCCAGGAGAGGCCGGTAAAATGAGAGCAAGGGGTTGCATTCCCTTTCCAAAAGAGGTTGGTAAACGAGAGAAGGTTGTAGCCTTCTCAAGGTGGGTGCCTCGGGCAGCTTGCAAGGAGCCCACACCAAGACATGGTTGTAAGATGTTTTTTTATAATAAAAATATTTCAACACAGAGATCACTGGCATGGTGGTTTTCTCCCGACTTGGGTTTCCACCTTAAATCCTGGTGTTCATGTGTGTTTCTTATGTGTGATGGTTTATTCTGTTAATACTACACATGCTTACTACTAACTAAACACCTGATGAATGAATGATGCATAGATCTAAGTAAAGAACTAAATGCATAATAAGATCTCTGTATATACGCGCGTTTTACGAAGGTTATCCATGTGTATACGCAAGTTGTGTTCAGTAAAGTAGCATATGGGTTTTAGAGAAAGAAAAAGTAAAAATTTCTGAGTATGCTATAAATATTGATTCACCCCCCCACCCCCCCCTCTCTCAAACATTTTTCCAACAATTGGCATCGTAGCAATAGGTCTCGAGTCATCACTTTGAAGGAGATCTCACAATGGGAAGTCAGAAAGAGTACTTTCAAAGCCACCTCTATTCAATGGAAGTAATTTGTTATTCTAGAAGATACGAACAAAAGCATATTTGCAAAGTCTTGGTGCAGAAGTATGGGCAATCGTGGAAGAAGGTTATCAGTATCCGGCAATTATTCCTACTGATGCAGCAGAAAGGAAGAAATATGAAATCAATGCCAAAGAAGTCAATGTTTTATTAGGAAGTCTGTCTGAATCAGAATTTGTTAAAGTGATGCAGCTGAATTCAACAAAAGAAATATGGGACAAAATCATTCTAAGCTATGAAGGAGATACAAAGGTAAAAAGTGCCAAACTCTCATAATTGAATATGAAAATTTAAGGATGCATAGTGATGAGAGTATTGCCAGTTTCTTCTTATGTCTAGATGATATTGTAAATCGTATGAGAATTTTGGGTGAAACCATAACCAATACTACTCTGTTGAAAAAGTCTTAAGATCTTTGACTTCAAAATTTGAGTCAAAAGTATCTGCTATTGAAGAAAGGCAAGATCTGCAAACCCTTACTATTATTCAACTACATGGTATTCTAACTGCTTTTGAAATGAGAAAAGAAGGTCCCTCTCAAATCAAAGAAGTTGCCTTTAAGGCATGTGAAAAAGGAAAAGAAAAGGAAGTTGTCAAGGAATCAAGTTACATATCGGAAGAAGAAGAAGCAAATTTTGTGAGAAGACTCCAACCAGGTACTGGAAGAGTCAGAGGTAAGCTTCCCTTCAAGTGTTTTAATTGTGGAAGAATTGGTCATTATGCTGCTAAATGTCCTTATGAAGAAAATCATGATAAAGGGAAATAATTTGAAAAGGGAAAGAGCTATTATACAAATGAAGATAATGATGAAATGTCAAATGAGGATGAAGAAGATTCTGACCAAGATCTGCTAGTGCTCATGGCAAGGAAGCAAAAGAAGAAGGATACTCAAAGAAAGGAGATATCTCAGAAAACATGTGAAGCATAAAATGAAGAAGATGAAAAAGGTACTAATCTTTGTGATTCACTTCCTTATGCAAGCAATGGTGAAGATAGTGAAAATGATAGTAAAAGTAATGTTATGGATCTAGAAGAAGCTCTCAAGATTAAAGTTGAAGATCAAAAAATATCATCTAATGAAAGAGAATGTATCTACAAATAAATGATCTCTGGAATGAAAGGACAGATAGAAACAATGAAGGAATAGATAGAAATACATCAAAGACTGCAGGTTAAAGCAACCTATCAAAATAGAAGACTTGAAGCAGAAATCCTCTTTCTCAAAACAAATCTGGAAAAATCAAATAAGAATAATGAAGATCTTTTACAAACTTTTGAAGAACAAGAAAATAGGTTGAAGGAAGATATTTTAAAATTAAATGATCAAGTAGAAGAAGGAAGAAGGATTGAAGAAAGTATGAAGAAGCAATGCCAAAGATTGGAGGTTGAGGTAAAAATTTTAAAAGGTAAATTAGAAGAAAAAGATAAACTCTTGAGGTTTCGGATAGGACTAATATTCTATACAATATTCTTAATAGTCAAAGGTATCCTTCTATTAAATTTGGTCTTGGTTTTCATGAAACTGTTAAAGGAGAATCTAGTTCACAAGGAAGTGCTAAAGATTCAAAGGATATCAATGCAAAATCTGAAGCGTTGAAAGAAACAAAATATCAACCGACAATCATGAACTCTCAAAAGAAATCAGTCCCTCCTATGATCAATAATGTTGAATTCTTTAAATTTCATAATCATGGGCATATTGCAGCTAATTGCAGAAGCATAATGTTTCAGTCACATACAAACAGATTCTACATAGAAAGGTACTCTGGTTTCTTCAAGGGATATTGATTTTCATGTAGCAAGTATGGTCATAAAGCAGCTGATTGCAATAGAAGAAAGAATAGAAAAACACATTATGATCCTTATGCTTACTTTTCTGGTCATGCAAGGTGTTATGCCTGTAACAAGTATGGACATGTAGAAAAAGAATGCAGGATGAATGGATCTGAGAAATTGGATAATTTCTAGCACACAATAAGATATTTCAAGCAAAGCTGGAAAAGGAAGGAGGACCGGTCAAAAACGTAGGGGATAATAATCCTACTGCAGTCATCTGGTTCTAAAGCCTACCTCTCATAATGGATGCAGAATAATGTGAGATACATTATAGGGATTAGTAATGTATCATCACAGGGGGAGCAATGTATGGTGATTCTCATGGTTGGCTTGGTAATTCTGGTTATGTTTATTTTTGACAGTGCATCTGATGTGAAGAAGACAGGTACAGGTGGTACAAATTCAGGGGGAGATGAAGTTGTGGAAATTTTCAAGTGTTTCACTTTCCATACGTGGGTTTAGTGAACTAAAGCCGCGTATACATGCGAGTTCTGCTGGAGACAGTCGCGTATGCTTTTCTGATAAGAAAAATAGTAAGGTAGCTAAAGATCAGGAACATAGGTCCAAGGGGAGCATCAGTCTAACTACTAATGAGTGCATTGTTGGCATTGTATCTGATTATTCCTTAGTTCTTTCTCAAATGATGACGACATGATACATGGTTTCTTATGATAAGATTATGGATGAACCCTAATTGCTTTTTGCTGAAGAATATCTTTTGTTTTCACACATGGATAAGATGGAAGTATTATGATTCAGAGATAAGGATAGATCATGCAGAGTTTGTTGCTGATGACTTGTGACACGATTGAGATCTTATATATATACATAATTCCTACACAAATTTGATTATGAAATAAAGATAAATCATGAAGATCTTGGTGATAACAGATCACATGGATGATTGCTTGACACATATTTTCTATTGAAGAAGTTTCTCTGGTGTGATAATTCCTATTGGGAAGAATTTTTTGATGCTGCAAAAAGTCTTAAGGCCTGGTTACTGATGCACTTATTCTACAAATGTTGATGACACTTGAAAACAGAGCTGCATTGTCCTATCTTTCTTCTCTCATATATCCCAGGGAAGCATTTGAATATCTTAGACGGAAGTTGGGAGTTGTCTCTGCCATGAACAAGATCAAATCTACTTAAAATCAGAAGATTAAAATTGGATACACGAGTTTCCTGAAATACAGTCGCGTATATACGCGAGTTTATACAAAGAAAACCGCGTATGGGTATTTGCTGACAAAATTCTGGTTCAGCATTCTTCAGCACAGCTTCAGTGTTGTTTGGTATCTTTGGTGGTGTTCCAGTTCTCATAATTCTGTTTCATTCTCTAAATATTATTGATGAAGATGCCTTGATGATTTGTTGTTGAAAGTGTTCAGGATGCACAAACAAAAGGGGAGCTTTGGTCATATGGAAAGGATGCATTAGATGCACAGTTTCAGGGGAGCATTAGCCTTGCTAAGTATAATGCATAGTTTGCATTATGATGATTCTGAAATATGATCTCTCTCTTGAGGTCTTTTTGATATTGGTTATAAAAAGTCAGATTTGTAATGTGATGAAAAGGTCATGCTGAGACCTATGATGTAAAATTGTAATTTTCAGTCATGTAAGGACTTGTTCAAATTTGTAAACCCACTTGGTTGGGTAGATGAGTCAAAATGTGTAATCCCACTTGGTTGGGTACTTGTGTAACATATGTAAATCCACTTGGTTGGATCCTTGATGTAAGTATGAGTCCTTGGTGATAGGAAAGGTCATAAAGTCATGTACTGCATTGAAAAATATGTTTTGAAGATTCGGCATGAACTCAGGGGGAGCATGGTAACTTCAATGAACATCAGATCTACAAAGCTCTTCTTTCTACATGTGGAGAAAAACATTGTCTTGGCTTTGATCCGCCCTTTTCCCTTGATGTCAAAGGGGGAGAGTAACATGGTGTTTGAATAGGGGGAGAGTATCATTGTGCTTATAATCAACGTATCTATCTGTTGTGATGATCAAACACCATCATGGTTGCCATCAAGTCCAAAGGGGGAGATTGTTGGCATGTGTTGTCCTTGATGGAAGCCTACTTGATGAAATGAGATTGTTGGCTATATGATGCAGAGTGTTGTCCTTGATGGCAACCTACTTGATAACATTGATGACAACCTACTTGATGAGTTAAGGGGAGATTGTTGGCAATGTGATACAATGTATTGACTTTGATGGAACATGCCTGATGAAGTTGTCCTTGATGAAAGTTGCTTGATGAGTTGCCTATGATAAGCAATCCATGTGTTAAATATGTAAGGATGATGTATCTATGTGTTAAAATGGAAGGATTATATATCTACAGATAAGTCTCGTGGTTAATGTAAGAAACAAACTAAGAAAGTGCCAAAAATTGATGCAGAGGCCACAGCAAGCTGGTTTGTTACATGAGAAGTAGCGACAAGGAAAAAGACGCATATCATGATGTCAATAAGTAAGCTTAATGTAAGTCACCATGTATGAGAGCGGTATTGACCCATTATTGAGCGCTTCTCGGATTATCTATTTGATCCTACCCGCGAATAATTACCTAAAGGTGTTTAAATGGTGGTATTGAATAAAAGGTCAAACGAATGGCGATGAAGAAAATCATAGTGCAAATGAGTGCAAGTCTGGGTATTGAATGAATACTTCACTCTGAAGTATATCTGCATGGAATGAATTGATTGATCTGAATTACTAATGCACCTATGAAGAAAATGATGAAGAGGGATCTCTAGATCCAAAATGTATATGTATTTTCTAGATCTGTTTATGGAATGAGATGATGCGAAATACTTTTTGAAGTAAAGGATGAAATCTGAGTTGTTTATCTGATCTCAAGAGATGCAC